>JAVXUL010022513.1:0-11807 GCA_035590515.1 Trichilia minutiflora
AAGCTTGTACTAGTAACTATAACTGGTTTATCAAGATAATAAAAGCGTCTTAATTTCAATGATCAATCCACACAAACCAATCTGAAAATTATTCCTTTGACTAGATTTTCATCTATTTGATTTTTCTCCTTTACCTTATTTTTACCTTTGTTGATTTAATTAATTTCGTTAGTCTTCATTTTCTTTTAATTGTCGCCATTTTATTTATTTGTTTGGTTGATTTATTTTCTGGTTTTTAAAAGATTTAAAATTCACCCGTTCCCTGTGAAGACGATCCCACTCATCACTATCTATAAATTTATTTTTAGGACTGAGTTGGTATCTTTATTTTTGATGGATTCGACAACCGATCATCAAGCAACGATTGCATTTACAAAGGACACCAAGTATCATGCGAGGACTAAACATATAGATATCAAGTATAATTTTGTTAGAAACCTAGTTGCACAAAAAGAAGTGAACATACAATATATATCAACGAACAATATAATTGCAGATCCATTTACAAAATCAATTAACAGAGATGTATTTGTTACTCATGTGATGTCTCTAGGCTTGCGTAGATATTAACAGTAATATAAGATTATGATCTTATAAAACTCTTTTCCAATGTATGTTCATTATAATAAAATTTGTTTTTGTTTTTTAAAGTAATGCCTATCGTTATTACGTTTAGAATAAATACGCATATTAAATGCTTTTGTGCATTTATATAATGCTATATGCAGTAAATTAATACTATGTGTGTTAATTAAATGTTGTGTACATTAGTTAAATGCTAAGTACATTAAATGAATGGTATGTTGGGTGATAGATTGGCCTTCTCACATAGGCAATCGCCTTTATGAATGAGTGTTTCATAAAGATGAGATAATTTAGAAATTATTCTAGAGGATAAATTCTAAATAAAGTCGTCTTAATTTCAAATTAAGATGAGGTCATTATACTTGAAAGTTATGATTGGAGGATAATAATCCCACAATTCTCCTCATCTGTCTTTGTGCCATGTGTAAGTGCTGTAAGTGAAAATAGTAGAGCAATGGACTTAAGTTAAATATTATGTGTGTTTAACTATCATATGTATGGTATTGTTTAAAAGAAAAAGACATACACTCCGATGGAAAAGGGAGAAAATACCATAACACGTTATTCATACCACATGTGTAATAAGTCGATCAAAAGGAGTAGCAAGGTTTTTTTTTTGGATTCATTCCCTCATTATGTGAGATTCTGAGGTTAAGACCATCTCACATGTACCCTTAGGACTTTTACCTATTTCTCGAGGTTTAAGTTTGAGTTTACTATCTTAGTGTGTTGCCTATGATCATGATAATTTGATCTAATAGAACATTTCTAAAAAAGCGATTGAGCTTAAATTAAAAGATTTAGGGATAAAAAGGAAGACCATTTAGATGTCACATTCAATTATATTCATTGGTATACTAGTTATATTGTTTTAGGTAGAAAATATGACTGTGAATACAACCAAAAATATATTGATTAATAAAGAGACAATGAAAGATGTAAAATGTGACAGAATGGATCTAGGGCACTACATACGAGCTTCACTAAGTGTTTGTCATATTTACTAAACCGTTATATAACAAATAACCTCCAAACTGACGTATGTTGATCGCATGGCCTATTTTACCTAGTATAAGGTTTTATGAGTTCAAAGATGAAACACAACTTAACCTATTATAGGTGAATGGGAGATGTAAAATATGGGAGAGTGGGGAGTTATTGAACAACTCCCCATCTTTCCATAACACCCATAATGAATGAAGGTAAGTGGGTGTTAAATGTGAGAGACTCCCTACCTTCCCATAACACCTATTATAATGGTGGATACTGATAACTTGATTTTTATCAAGTTATTTTTGTTTGGTTAATGCTATTTTCTGTGTGAATTCTAGTGTGTTTTTATGTTTTTGTGAGTTTAATTGTGTGTAGGTTGCAAAAGAAAATTTTGTGAAGCAAGCATGATTTTGTTTAGTTTAAAGCTGCATTGAGCCAGTTTCCCCAATGCAACAGATTCTGGGAAGCTGATTTCATGATGCAGCAAATTCTAAAAGTTATTTTCCATGATATAACGAGATATCTCTTGATGCAACAAAGATAGAGCTCGATATAGCGGGTTTATCCTCAATACAACTAGAACCAGAGCCCAGTTTCTGGAAAACTTCTGCCCAGTTCTTGTTGTAGCGAGACAATTCTCACTACATCAGCACGAGTTGCCTAATGCAGCAAAAATAAACCCAATGCAGTGAGAAATTTCGAGAATTTTCTATTTAATTCAAACTTCGATTTTTTTATTATAAATAGAATGCCTAGGATAATGTGCAAGGGAGGACAGTCACTAACACTCTTGAAAGAGAGAGAAACATTATACTTTGCATAAAATCTAATAAAAACACAAGAAAAGTGAAGAGAAAGAAAGACAGAAAACCAGTTTGAAGAGACAGAACTGTGATATCTTGAGTTTGCTGTTTTTATTTATTTTCACTAGAATCTTATTGATCATCTATTCTGTATTTCTTGTGTATTCGTTGAACATCATGAGTGGCTAATTCTTTTCATGCTTAGGGGCTAGAAGAAACTCTTGTGATCTATATTTGAATTCTTTTTTGGATTAATGAAGTTTTATTCATAAATCTATTTGTGTTCCTTGCACTTAAAGCTTTCTTTTTAACTGGTCATTAAATTGAATGATTTTAGATGTATATTTTTTGGACTTGGAAAGGGAGAAAATATACTTTCGAACTAAGAAAACACAACTTAAGAGTTAATTCATTGGAAGATGGTTAACAACTAAGTTGCTAAATTAGGTTAGATCTCAATGAATGATTAATTAAACCTGCTTGAATAAGAATATTAGTTAAGTTTCTTGATCAAATAGTTTTGTTAAGGTCTCGGAAGAGAGAATGAAACGATATAAGAACTTAGACTAATAGATTTAAGTAAGATTAGTTAAGCCAAAACGGTAGACAAATATAATGAACAAGAGTGGATTTGACCCCTCTAAGCCCGTTGTCATCAGATTTACTTCATCATATAGCATACTTTTAGTTTCTTAGTAGTTTTTAAAATTTATTTACTCTTTTTGTTAGTCTAAATAATATTCGCCATTCTAATTACAGTAATTAGCGAGTTAGTAATTATTAATCTCATAGGAACGATATCCTACTTCTTTTTACTATATAACTCGACACCATACGCTTACAATTTTCTATAATTGATTTTGTTTGTTTATTTACACGGTGGACAACTTTTTGGCACCATTACCAGGGAACTCGCATTCATGCAGCGAGAATTATCTTTGGTTAAATGGCTGTTAAGAAAGAAACATAAATTTTTTGGTATTATTTGAGTTCTGTCTGTTTTGTTTTAACTTCTCATGGTGCTACATAGTTAATTTTGTTTTTATTTTATGTTTATTACTGTGTTATTTTGTCTGTTCTGTTAGTTTATTTTTTGCTATATATTTTATGTTGAGCTAGTGTGTTTGAAGGTGCGTGCATGTTTTTAGTTTGTCATTTAAAATTTTCTTTTATTGTTTGACAGTGAATACGCAGAAGTCGAAGTTTGGAGCTAGCACCTTTTAATCCAGAGATTGAACGAACTTATAAAAGAAACCAAGTTGCTAGAAGAAGAGAAAGAACCAGAGAGAGATCAAAAAGAAGTCAAGAATGAGAAATGGCAGAAGATAACAACAATCAGCAAAGAGCACTCAGAGATTATTTCAAACTGGTGGTTAATAATAATTTTTCAAGAATCCAGAGACAAGTGATTCAAGCAAATAATTTTGAGCTAAAGCCAGCCCTTATCAATATAGGACAACAGAACCAATATGGAGGGTTATCTCATGAGGATCCAAATGTGCACCTTGCCACATTCTTAGAGATATGTGATACGATTAAAATGAATGGTGACTCCGAAGATGCCATTCGATTGAGATTATTCCCTTTTTCTTTGAGGGACCGAGTTCAAGGATGGCTTCAATCATTACAACCAGGGATCATAACAACGTGGAAGAAGCTTGCTCAAAAATTTTTGTCCAAATTTTTCCCTCCATCAAAAACTTTGTAGCTAAGAGGAGAGATTGCTCAATTTAGACAGTTGAACTTTGAACCTCTTTTCGAGGCTTAGGACTGGTTTAAAGACTTGATATGGAAATGTCCTAAGCATGGATACCAAGATTGGTTTCAGATTTAACTATTTTATAATAGGTTGACTGGATAGATAAAGACTATTATTGACGCAGCAGTTAGAGGCACATTGTTATCAAAAACAGCGGAGGAAGCACAATTACTTTTAGAAGATAGCGTCGAATAACTACCAATGGCCAAATGAGAGAAACCAGAGTAGAGTTGCTGGTGTTTATGACGTTAATCTGATAGTTGCTTTGACTGCTCAAGTTTCAGCTTTATTAAGCAAGCTTTCAACTATGATAGCAAATGAAGGTCGTTCATCTAAAGAGCATGTGGCCTTGGCAAGTAGTTCGTATTTGGGTATGCAGAATGAGCAGGAGTAGAAGCAAGTTCAGTTTGTTAACAATCAAAATTTTAACTACATAAATAATTTGCTGAATCAATACCATCCAGGTTTAAGGTAACATGAGAACCTCTTTTATAGAAACACCAGAAATATATTGTAGAGACCACCTGGTTTTAGGGCTCAACCAGTAGAAAAGAAGTCTTTCTTAGAAGAGCTTATAGGCACTTTTATCAATGAAACCCATGAAAGATTCAACAAGAGCGAAACAAGGATTGATAATATAGAAACTCATTACAGTAACATAGGAGCTACTATGAAGTCTTTAAAAGTGCAAATTGGTTAACTTACAAAAGCCATAAAAGAGCAATCAACAGGTAAATTTCTAGCTGATACAAAGAAGAATCCAAAGGATCACTGCAATGCTATCACCTTGCGGAGTGAGAAAGAAGTGGAAACACAACCAATAAAAGAAGTTGAATAACCTAAGGAAGAGAAAGAAGATGTTAAGAAGTAGAGAGAGGTTGCAAATTCTGAAAAATCAACAGAAAATCTAGTGAAAATGAAGAGTGGTCCAAGAATTAGTTTTCCTGATAACCCACCCATTAGACCTCTACCAATTCCTTTCCCACAAAGATTCCAGAAAAAGAAGCTAGATGATCAGTTCAGAAAATTTCTGGACATCTTTATCTTTAAGAAGATCCACATCAACATTCCTTTAACAGAAGCATTGGAACAAATGCCTAACTATGCAAAATTTTTGAAAAAAATGATGTCAAAGAAGAGAAGGTTGGAAGAATATGAAATGATGAAGTTATCAGAGGAATGCAGTGCGATTCTTTAACGAAAAATACCTCAAAAAGTTAAAAATCCCGGTAGTTTCACTATCCCCTACACTATTGAAGATTCTACCATCGAAAAGGCATTATATGACCTTGGGGCTAGCATAAATCTCATGCCATTATCAGTCTTTAAGAAGTTGAGTTTAGGAGAAGTGAAACCCACCACCATATCTTTACAAATGACTGATCGATCACTTTCATTCTCAAATGGAGTAATCAAAGATGTGTTATTTAAAGTGGATAAGTTCATTTTTTTGATAGATTTTGTTATTCTGGACATAGAGGAAGATAGGGAGATCCCCATGATCCTTGACAGACTATTCTTAGCAACCGAAAGAGCCCTTATTGATGTATATAGAGGGAGTCTTACTCTTCGGGTAAATGAGAAAGAAGTGAAGTTCAACATCAACTCAACTTTGAAATTTCCAGTTTTTGATCAGTCATACAAGAGAGTGGATATTGTGTCTAGCTGTGTTAATGCTATACTCCTTGATATTTCTGTAAAGGATCTGTTGGAGCAGTGTTTAATCACTTCAAACATGCGAAAAGATGAACTTCCATCAGTGAAAAATGTTGGAATAATTTGTGAAAGTCCTGATGAAGAGGAAAGAGGTGTTTTTACACTAGAAGACCTGGTGGATGATGAACCAGACGCTTTAGAAAATATTTATGAAGAATTCAAGTTGATAGCACATTCAGAAACACAGTCTTTGAAGCAACTCCCTAACCATTTGAAGTATGCTTTCTTAGGGGAAAAAGAGACATTGCTTGTTATTATTTCATCATGCCTATCCCTTGAACAAGAAGAGAAATTATTGAGTGTGTTAAAAAATATAGATTAGCCATTGTATGGGCTATTTCAGCATCAAAGGCATTAGTCCTACAGTGTGTATGCATAAAATTTTGATGAAAGATGTCTACAAGCCTACTATTGAACATCAAAGGAGATTGAATTCATTGATAAAAGAAGTGGTGAGGGCTGAAGTTCTAAAATTATTGAATGTCAGAATTATATATGCTATTTCAGATAGTTTGTGGGTGAGCTCGGTGTAGGTGGTGTCAAGAAAGGTGGAACTACTATTATCAAAAATAACAAGAATGAGCTGGTGCCAACAAGGATAGTAACTAGATGGAGAGTATGTATTGACTATAGAAAGTTAAACAAAGCTACAAGAAAATACCACTTCCCTTTGCCGTTTATTGATCAAATGCTAAACCGATTGGCTGGTTATGAATTTTACTGCTTTCTTGATGGTTATTCAGGGTATAACCAGATTTTAATCAGTTTGGAGATCAAGAAAAGACAACCTTTACCTGTCCATATGGTACTTTTGCTTTTAGGCGATGCCATTCGGTTTGTGTAATGCTCTAGCTACGTTCTAAAGGTGTATGATGGCTATCTTTTCAGGTTTGATAAAAGTGGTTATGGAGGTATTCATGGATGATTTCTCAGTGTTTGGAACTTTATTTGATCATTGCCTTCACAATCTTACTATAGTTTCCAAAGATGCAAGGAGAAGAACTTGGTGCTTAATTGGGAGAAGTGTCATTTTATGGTAAATGAAGGTATTGTGTTGGGACATCGAGTATCAAGAGAAAGAATTGAGGTAAATAAGTCTAAGATATTAGTAATTCAACAATTACCTCCACCAGCAAATGTTAAGAAGTTTCTTAGGCCATACGGGTTTCTATCTAAGATTCATTAAAGACTTCTCAAGAGTAGTGAAACCCCTTTGTAATCTTTTAGAAAAGGATGTAACTTTCAAGTTTGATGATGAGTGTAAGAAGGAGTTTAAAGCGATTAAGGAAAAGCTAATATCAGCAACTATAATGGTTACACCAAATTGGTGTGAACCATTTGAGATTATGTGTGATGCAAGTAACTATACAGTAGGTGCAGTGCTCGGACAGAGAAGAGATAAGATTTTTCAAGCCATTCATTATGCTAGCCAGATGTTAAATGAAGCCCAACTTAACTACACAACCACAGAAAAGGAGATGTTGGCTATAGTGTTTGCGGTGGAAAAGTTCGGAGTATATATTTTGGGTTTAAAGGTGATTATTTTTACTGACCATACAGCAATCAGATATTTGTTTGTGAAGAAGGATGCTAAACCTCACTTGATTCATTGGATTCTCTTACTTTAAGAGTTCGACCTAGAAATTCATGATAAGAGAGGAAGTGAGAATGCCATTGCTGACCACCCTTCAAGAATTGAGTTAGAAGAAGAAAAAATACAACCTATTCAAGAATTGTTTCTAGATGAAAGATTGTTCACTGTTAAGGAACAAATTCTTTGGTATATAGATTTAGTTAACTTTCTTACTTGTGAATTGATGCCACCAGATTTAACATATCATCAAAATTCTTTATGATGCGAAGAGCTACATTTGGGATGATCCACTCTTATTTAAAAGATATGGGATGATTAGAAGATATGTGGCTGCAGAAGAAATTAATGAGATACTCCTTAGATGTCATTCTTCATCATATAAAAAATATTTTGGAGCATCTAGAACAGCAACAAAAGTGCTTCAATCAGATTTTTATTAGACTACTTTATTTAAGGATTGTTATGCTTTTGTGAAGAGGTGTGAGAGATGTCAAAAGGTAGGCAATAGTTCAAAGAGAAATGAAATGCCATTGATAGGAATTTTGGAAGTAAAACTTTTTGATGTGTGGGGCATTGATTTTATAGGTCCATTCTCTCAATCCTTTGGTTATCAGTACATTCTTATAGCTGTTGATTACGTTTCCAAATAGGTTAAAGCAATACCAACCTTAAAAAATGATGCAAAAGTGGAGTTGAAATTTCTGCAGAAAAATATTTTCAGCAAGTTTGGTATACCAAGAGCTATAATTAGTGAAGAGGGTACTCATTTTTGTAATAAGCTATTTAAGGTTTTGTTGGTTCATTATGGGGTCAAGCATAAGATTGCAATAGCCTATCATCCTCAAACAAATGGGCAAGCTGAAGTTACAAACAAGGAGATTAAGCAGATTCTGGAGAAAACAGTGAATACCAATAGGAAGGACTGGTCTATGAAGCTTGATAATACGTTGTGGGCCTACAAAACAACGTTCAAAACCCCAATTGAAATGTCTACATACATACTAGTTTTTGTAAAGCCATGTCCTCTACCAATAGAGCTTGAACATAGAGCATATTGGGCAATAAGGAAAATGAATTTTGATTGGAAAAATTCTTGGTAGCAAAGACTCCTTTAACTTGATGAGCTAAAGGAAATTAGGAATGAAGCATATGAAAGATGAAGGATTTATAAGTAGAGAACCAAGCGTTGGCATAATAGGCAAATTAAGAAAAGAACATTTAGTCCAGGGCAGCAAGTTCTCTTATTCAACTCAAGACTGAAATTATTTCCCAGAAAGCTCAAGTCAAGATGGTGTTGACCTTTTGTTATCAAGAGAGTGTTACTATTTGGTGCCATTGAACTTGAAGGTGAAAATGGAAGGTTGTTCCGAGTTAATAGACAAAGACTCAAGCATTTTTACCAAGGAATGGAATTAAGCAAAGAAACTATCAATCTGAAAGAACCTGAATAATCTTCAATAGGCTTAGTCTAGTTAGATACGTTAAATCAAGCGCTTATTGGGAGGCAACTCAATGTGGTTTTGTTTTTGTTCATGGTATTTATTTTGTTTTTAGTAATTTGAAGTTATTCTCTAGTTTCATTTTGTTTTCTGTTCTTGTAGGAGTCAAAATTTCAGCACAAAAGCTCCAGGATAACTTGTAAAAAAGTATGCCAGAAAAAAGTTTTCCAGAACTCGCTGCATCGAAAAAATTCTTGATGCAGTGAAAGAATGGCTTTCCAGGTCATACTATATCGAGACATCACTCGCTGCATTAGATGTGAACTAGCTACATCGAGAAAATTTATGATGCAACGTAGAAATTGCGTTCCAGGATGTGCCGCATCGAGCAATCATTCGCTGCATCAGACTTCAAGTCATTGGATCAAGAGCAAATTTGCTGCAGTAGGATACAGAGCCTAAATTCTAAAGAACCCTTTCTCATTGCATCAAGAAAAAACTCGATGAAGCCAAAAAACACGGGAACGTCTTTCGCTGCTATGATATGTAACATTTAAAACTCTCTCTCTTCTGTTTTAAAACTTTTGGTTTCCAAACCAGTTGAAACCCACTTTTTGCTAACTTCCCTTGCGTTCTAAACCATCGGAGATCAGGAAAATCACCAAGGAACGTTTAACAAAACTCCAAGTAAGTACTTTATCTTCAGTTTCGTTTATTTTTGTCGATATTGAGATACTCTGTTTTGGAAAGTTTGAAACTTTCTTTTGGGTCTATGGTATTGGAGTTTGTTCTTTGGATTTAAAGAGACAAAAAGTTAGAGATTTTTTTATTAAACTTTGATTGTGGTCATTTATTTCAGTATTTTAGAAACCAAAGAAAGAACAAAAATATGCCTCAAAAACATATTGTTAAGAAACCCAGGAAAGAACCGTAAGGGTATGACACGGGTAAGTTTGTGTCTAACCAAGCCCAAAACTTTTTTAATGAATTGTTAAAGAAAATGTCTGGAATAAAGGAGAGAGGCATTGAGTTTAAGGCAGAAAAGTAACCATTGAGTGCACAACAAATAAAAACCAGAGGGTGGGCATATTACTATCGGTATCCTAAACCAGCAGCAATGACTCTTGTAAGAGAGTTTTACGCGAATGCCAAAATGACCCCAGGGAGCAGAAAAGTGCAGGTCAAGGGTGTTGATATAATTTTTGACCCTAAGGCCATTAACAGATTGTTGAAAACTCCAGAGGTCCTGGATGAAGTTTCTAAATTTTCTCGATCTCTATCCATTGGGATGATGAATGATACAATATAAAGGTAACAAGTGGAATGGACAAAAGTTCGAGGTGAACCAGCTTACTTTAAAACTCGATACCTTACAACTGAGTTGAAGGCTTGGCACATTTTTATTTATACTAGATCAAGTCCACAGAGTACACTTTTGAGGTTAACCGGGAGCTAGCTTTTTTATTGTTTACACTTGCTATGAGGAAAAACAGCAATGTTGGGGAATAGATTTCCCTCAACATTCAATATTCAGTAGATAGCTTCACTGTGGGGTTATTCTTCCCCTTAATCATTACTGAGTTGCTAGAGCGAAATGGGGTAGATACCAAGTGTTAGGAAATTTTGCTTCCCAAAGCTCTTATGGATGAATGTACAATAGCAAGATTGCTAGCCATTGAGGGTAAGCAGTAACAGCAGTAGCCACAGTAACAGCACTCTCAGCAGCAGCCCTAGCAGCAACAATCTCAACAGCAGCAGCCCCAACAACAGCACTCTCAGCAGCAAGCATCCCAGTAGCAGCAACAACAACTACCTGCACAAACCCAACACCAACACCAAAACCAGTAGCAACATTCTCAGCACCAAGCAGACTAGAATCCCTACTCTCAGCCAATTAGTGAGGCTGTCTTTAGAGAAGAAATAGAGAAGATACAGAGAAGGCTTCTCCGATATCAGTAGCATTCCATTCACTGTTATGAGGCTATAAGTAGCATGATTTTTTAGGTTTCCAGCCACTCACAGATGGATACGGAGTGGTTCTCCACTATTCCACCCATTCCACCTTCAAACTTTGAGGATGAAGGAGATCATTTTGAGGCAATAGTAACCTCCAAAAGGAACCCTACTGCTAATGACAATGTAGTTTCAGTGCACTCGAAGTAGGAAGCGATATGGCTCCTGCCTCCTAGGTTTTCTTTTACTGAACTATTGGTTATTTCTGTTTTGCATCGAGGGTGATGCAAATATTTAAGTTTGAGGGAGCGCTTTGGTTAAATGGATGTTAGGAGAGAAACAAAAATTTTTTTGGTATTATTTGGGCTCTATCTATTTTGTTTTAACTTCTCATGGTGCTACATAATGAATTCTGTTTTTATTTTATGTTTATTGCTGTGTTGTTTTGTTTATTCTATTAGTTTATTTTTCGTTATATGTTTTATGTTAAGCTGGTCTGTTTGAAAGTGTGTGCATGTGCTAGTTGTGTATAGTCCATTGTAGATATCTCATGTGTCCTTTTTGTTGATATTTTGAATCTAGAGTTGGTTAGTTTTATGGTAAGTAGGAATGCATTGTTCAATGCGATAATTTTCATGTATGCCTTACGAAAATTTTATCAGATTTATAGTAAAGGGTAGTCAACCATACCATGCAAACTCATCTTAAACTTATTCATAAAAAAAAAAAAAAAGGGATTCAATCTACTCCTCTGTTTTAAAAGTGCCTAGTAACTAGAGGTACGCATTTCGAAAATAGGTACACTCACGTAAAATAGTATTGAAAAATACGAGTATGCAAAGCACTTTAGGCTTTCTAATGAGTTAATGACCGGGGGTACGCATTTCGAAGATGGATACTTTGTGTATTGAGACCTAATTGGAGCTTAAAGAAAAGTTTGAATCTATTCATAAATAAATAAATAT
>JAVXUL010022524.1:0-11807 GCA_035590515.1 Trichilia minutiflora
AATTTATTTTTATATTATATTTAATAATAATTAATATTTTTATTTTATATTTTTTTAATTTTAAATTGGTCCGCGGGTCGGCCTGTTTAGGCCCGTTGGCCCGCGGACCGGGTTAGGGTTGGTATTTTACCAACTCGTATAATAAACAGGCCAACCCGGCCCGGTCCGTTTATGATTGGTCCGTAGTGGACCGGGCCGGATCGAACCGGATTGGCCCGTTTGACAGCTCTACCTGAACCTGTCTGTCACAAATCCATGTTTCTACCACACCAACCATCCAAGTATAATCTTACTAATTCATGATCCCATTTAAGTGAAGTGAATTTTTAATGATCTCTTACATGATATTATGAACGAGACCTTTTCCTTTCTTGTTCATTAATCAGAAAGTCTGCAACGAATCTGTATAATTGTCCTTATGGGGTGATTAATTTTACTCCCTAAAACAGGGAAATATATTCCCACAATTTTTTTTTTTGAGAAATGACAGAAGTAGCCTGCCTTAAGCCATGCTGGCTTGGGAGTTGGGACCGGTGAAATTGCAACCTAGCGATGGGTGTGATTCATGATATTGACATGCAACACTGCATGGTCAAGAAACAGTCAAATTAAGAACACCAAGATCACCCCGTTAATTGAGTTGCCAAAAACAAAAATGTTCATCGAACAGATTGTTCAGATTTGCACTTTGCAGAAGAAATTACGGAACATAGTCCGTTCAAAACTCCTTATGGCTGTTATAGAAGTGTTACAAATGATGCCAAAAAGAATAGGCATGATTTGAAAGATTGAATGATGAAAATAAAGGACAAATCCAAATTCCCCCGTGATTTGACAAAAATAGAATCACCCCCTGCAGTTTTTTTTATCAAATCTCAGCTGTCCATTTTTGATAATCAATGGCTGAGATTTGACAAAAAAAACTATAGGGGGTTGATTATCTTTTTGTCAAACCACAGAGGGGAATTTGGAATTCCCCCATGAAAATAAAGTTCATTCACAAGGAAAAAATAAATGGATACATCTCAACTACTACTTTCGTGAAAGGAGAAATTACACCAGAAATTTGATAGAAATCAAACATTTGGTGTCTTTCAGGATTCTTATACAATTTGTTTCCCCTTTGATCCTTCCTTTGACGAGCACTTAATCTATCGATGGGAGTCACCTTTACGCGCAAATCATCCTAATCATACATGTTGCTGTAATATTCTTTCTTTCACCTAATTATCATAGCATGTGCAAGAAACACGGAACCAATCAATACCACAGCCACTAATGATTCTCTACTGCAGACAAGTCAAGCTATCGTCAATGTCCAACATCACAGTAAATTTTAAAGGATTAGAAGTTCAGGCACCACAATCTACTCTAAAACAGGCTATTCACACCACTAATTATGAGTGGACCACAAATTCTTTAATAATCTAGAGTCAGAAATAAAACAACATCAGCGATGATAAAAGACCACATTCTCTTTCATTTTCAACAACAATGACATTTATATTCAATTCTCCTTTAAATGCAGCAAGTGTTTAAGTGGCACTTCAGTGAAAGGAAACACTAATAAATTTGTTTTGTATTGAAGAACAAAGTAGTAAAACCTTTGTTGAACTGGCTTGGACTACTATAGTGCAAATTCAACTATAAAAGCTCATGCACAAAATTCATCACACTCAGTAACCTATTAGTAGCAACATATTAATAATTTCCTAGAACAAAATACGAAAAAAGAGAATACCAATTACGAGGGTTTTGTTTTCTGCCCAACTCGAGAGATCCGCCTTAGCTCTTGGGTTCCTTTCCTCGTTTCTCTACAAAACTGATCAAGATATGAAGGGACCAAAAAGCTTGAAAAATGTGAAATTAACATGACGTAAAACATACCTTTGATATAGGAAAACAATAAGATAGAATAAAGGAAGGAGCATCAAAATCAAAATTGAAATAGCCAGGTAGAATACACTCGATTGCTTCTGCACAGATGAAATGAAGAATAATAAATTTTACATACAAAGCATAAATTCAAGTTCCTATCAGTATAGGCGAAAGAAATTTTAAGTTTTCTTCTTGATGGACTGAATCATAAATAGAAGACAGTAGCCTGAAAGTTTTATAATTTGAAGCTTAGATAGCATTTACATGAAGTTCTTTGGACAACCCAAATAAACAAATCAACTGTACGCATAACAAATATACAAGCTGGAAAACCAAAATTCCAATATTTACCATAGTAAATCAGTGTGAATCCTTGACTTGACTACACCTCTGAGCTACCCTATAGTCCAAAATATCATAGTGAAGAGTAAATTCTTACCCTGCCTCCTTTAGTAAAGGGTTTTCCTTTCCCTGGGCATGTGTGAGCATCACAAAATTGGTGCAAGAACAATTCTGTACAGACATGACAATGCAACCGTAGCTAAGATCAATTAGCATTTGTATAACCAACAATTCTTTTTTAATAAGAGAAAGAGTTCTTCCACCATAACATCATCAGATTGTTACCATCAGGAAAGAGCAACAGAGACTGAACAAAATATATTCATAGCATATAGAAAAATACCATGAAGACGGCTTGCTGAGGGACCTTGATGAAGAGGAAAACAGCTGTTGGCTAGACTCTGCACCAAAATGAACATTTTATAATGAAAACAGAACAGAGAAATCAATAATGCAAGACATATTGTCAGTAGACATAACCTCACAGAGGTGGCGATTCCTCATAACAGCAGCAGGATTGCACTTGCTTTTAAGAGACTTGGAATTCATGGCGAAATCACAATGCAGTGCTCCACATAAATCGGCCAAACACTTACTTTGACTCTGAACTCATTTAAATTTGTCACAAAACATTGACACAAGCCAATTTCATTAGGTCAAACAAAACAAAGCAAAATGCTTCATGGCTCATTATGCAACCATATTTTTTGAACAATTTAATAAGGAAATCCATTTGAGTTTCGATCAGGATGTGCTATTCTTTCTTATTTTCATCAATCAAGTAATACCATTAAGAAATTAAAAAACCTTGGAAAACATTGACTGAAAATGAGCTTAATTTTAGGGAGACTTATAGTTGTCCCAACATTAACCTAATCACCCACGTTAGGTCAGCAACATCAAAAATTAAAAGATTATAAGAGGTTCACTGAATAAATTGCATCATTACAAGTCAAGGAACCAAGGTCCACATACAACATTGAGAAGATTGTAGTGTCTGTTGTCAAAATGCTGGTCAAGAAATTTTTCAGCACGAAAGCTTTTCTTACAATATCCACACCTCCATTCATTTACGTCCACATGAATCTTGTGTTTCTCCTGATCCCTGAACATATCATTGTCAGGATGAAGCCTACACTTGGTCGCAATCTGGTACTGCTCTTTCTCCATAAATGGCATCAAATACTACACAATATACACAAAAAAATAGAGTCACGCATATCACTCAATTTCAACATCATATTCCACAAAGATAGAGTCTTCAAATACCTCCTCTATAATTTCCCATGCCGCCCTACTTCTTTCTCTTGAACAATGTACTTCATGAACCAGCTCTGACTCTTGCTTTAGATTTCTAAAAATAATACCTAACAGTATCAGTCACAAACCTTCAATCTAGAATTACACTAAACCACCACTGAATTCAATCATTACTCTATTGGCAGTATAAAAAATCATAGCATACATCCGTCTATTCGTTTAAACTTAATTAGAGCTACACAAAACTTTAAAAAATTTGTTAACTCAATATTGAAAAAAGAAAAATGAAAAGGCATCATCACCTGGCAGCTGAATCTTCAATGCCCTGTGCCATGAAATTAAACAAGAGAGAGAAAAAAAAATTACCATTAGATCATTGAATTGATACAGTAAATAAAAATCGATTTGAGCTCCACAAATCCTAGGTAATCTCCAATATAAGCTTGTTGAAATATATTCATTCATGAATCACGCTTACTAGTCACCAGTTTTGTAGTAGTAGCAATGATATTAATACCTGAATAGCAGTCTCTTGCAGGGATAGCAATAACAAGAGAAAAATTGAAGTAGTTAGTTCGGTGCTTCTCCCCATTATTTCTCTCTCGATGAGCGAGACATCCGAGATTTCGCCTGCAAAGATTTTGTCAAGACTCCTGCGATTTTCCGTTATCGGCCTGTTTGGACACCAGTGGTTTAGTATCCTCCTCGAAGACAGAAACTTTCCTGCACCGGTTGAGAATGTCTTTGACCGAGAACCAGAATAGTAGAAAATATGGGACTGCTTCCGGGCCATTTGTCTGACGTATGCAGGGCCACCGTGTTTTTGTCAACAATGGGCCTGAGCTCACAAAAAGGATCCCATCTCCAAATCCAGGAACAGTTTGGGTTATATCCGATAACGTTTTACAAGAATAAGAATATAGTAACTATATGTGCTAATTAGAATTTCAAGAAAAAATTATATTTAATTTGATTAAAAAAATGAAAAGATATCTTATTATTTTTTATACTTACCATGCAAAAATATTTTTAAGAAAAATAATTCCTCATCCCTTGTCTTTTCTTTAGAAAATATAAAAATCCCTTATCTTTTGAAAGAAAAGAAAAAAAATTGCAAACTATACAAGCAATAATTACATTCTCTTTGTAGTATAGTTTGAATTATTTTAATTATAATTACTTATATCTCAATGATATCTACTAATATTTGACCGAGCACGAAATCGATGTTATTTCATATTGCTGAATTTTTTGGTTAGGCTAAAAAACAATAAGCTCAATTTGATTGATGACTAAGTTAAATCATATTCTTAAAATTAAATTAAATTTAATCTTGTAAAACAAGTATATTATATAAGTATTGTTGAGAGAATCTTAAATTCTACCTATTCAAAAGTTTAATAAAAGCCTAATTCTTTAACGACAACCCCAATTTCGCTAAGACTCTATCCTCCATGGACTAAGAGATTCCCTGAGGTGGACATATAATGCTATGCAAGTCTGAGGATGAATATTCGAGATCTAAATTCTCTCTCTATAATTGGTGAGCAAGTGTATGAAACCTCAAGATCTCGAGACTCTTTTATTTCACTTCGAGAGTTCAAGAGCTACAACATCCCACTAAACTCACATGTAGAGATTGAAGGGTTGATTGCATGCATATAATGTTGTTAGGATTAAACATGCTATAATCATTACATTAGGTGCAAAATTCACAAAATTAAGCAAAATAAAGGTTGAATGACTAACCTTTAATGATAGATTGACGAAGAATAACCCTAAAAATATAAGATCTCTAAGAGAATCATAACTTAATGATTAATTCTCCGTATAGCAAACCAAGAGAGAGAGAGTGTCTTAGAGATTTTTTTTGGCTTAATTATCTTTTTATGTTTTATAAAATGAAAAATGACCCTTATTTATATATTTTACCCATTTATTAAAATGCCCTTATCAATATGATTAATAAAAAATTGCTCCCAAAATTTATCAAACAACTTTCTCAATAGTAAATATAAAATATTACTTAAGCTCATGTATTTTTAAAATATGATAAATTGATCCTAATTTTAGTCAAACTTGTTTTAATCAAACTTATTTTAATTCTGTTTATATTTTTAAATATTAATAGAATGTTATGATTTACTTTAAGTTATATTCGGTTCATTAAACAAAACTCTTTGAATTTATTAAACTATTTAACTCATAAATCGTTTATATTTTTAGGTTTAATATTATCTTCGAGAGTGCTAGTTCTTTTATAGATAATATTTACTCTTTCTAAAAGTAAGAATGATCATAATTTATATGTTGTGTAAGAATGATCATAATTTATATGTTGTGACATCTAAAGTTTACTGTAGTATTAATAATGAGTCGAAATCGATCTAATCAATCTCGTTTCAAATCATTTGGATACTCAACAACTATAGTGAACATCTAACAATATGACATAACCTTTAAACCATGATGAAGAAAATCTTCACTGAACCTTTTATGTTTGTTTTAATATTTCGAGTGGATAAATTCCTTTCATTCATCTAACCCTAACTGAGTTAGGGTTTATGGATGTTAAAATACCTAAACTCAATTCTGCTAGGATTTTTAGTCATTATGCCTCTAAACTCGTTATCATGAAACTCTTTCATGTAACTTTTAAGTGTTTTAACTATAGACTTAGGTTTTAAGTATTTATCAATATCCGAATCAGAACTTGAATTCAAATCGAGTCAATAAAATCTCAAAATCTTTTATATCGAGTTAATGATCCCTTATTAATAATCATTTGTAATTCGATATAAACAATATATGACCAAATCGATTTCTGTATATGAGACATGATTAGTCTAACTTTTATACACCATATGAATTATGTGCAACTATATCAAATACCAATTATGATGTCATAGGTTAAACAAATAATTATCATACTAGTATAATCATATGACAAATTATTGATATCATACTTTCATGTGATTTATCATATCTTTAGTTACATTTGAAAAATAATTCTCTAATTATTAATTCACATTAATATCCTAATAATATGACTATTATATTATCTGCACTAATATTATTTTTATGATATTCACTGGAGACATTCAATGTACTTACTGTGTGAAATCAATGATCGATTGATATAATTTTGTAGGAAACAATTTATATAATTAAATTATTTGAATAATTCATATGTATGCTCTATCATTAGTATTAATAAAAAGAGGACGTAGCATATACATATGAGCATAAATAATTTCTTTATTAATGAATATGTACTATATGTATTAGAAATAGTAATTCAATACAAAATACCCAAAACCAACAACATGAATGGTTTTAAGGTATACGATACTAACAAACTCTCATTTATACTAAAGCCATTCACTGTTGTATCTAATACCCATCTTCTTAAGATGTTAATCCAGCTACTTTAATATCATCTCTTTAGTGAGATCAATGATATTTTTTGCTGAAGGCGTCTTCTAAATAATGATTCTTTAATACTAACAAACTCTCTCAAAATATGATATTTATACTAAATATACTTAGATTTCTAGTGAATTCTTGGTTCCTATATATGTGCTATAACACTTGTATTATTATATAATATGCTTATCAGATAAACTTTAATAAGAACTACACCTAATTCAGATACAAATTTTTGCATCTACACAACTTTCTTAGTAGTTTTTAAAGTAGCAACATACTTAGCTTTTATGGTAAAGTAATTATTGTGGTCTGTTTGGAACTCTTTCAACTCAAAACCCTTTCATTATCTAGAAATATAAAACCAAATGTAGATTTTTGATTATTTATATCTAATTGAAAATTCAAATTTAAATACCCATAAATACTCAATTTTTGAGTCTATAACTCAGAATTAAATCCTTAATCCTTTTTAAGTATTTAAGGATTATTTTCACTACTGACCAATGTTCTCCCCTAGGATTAGGCTGATATCTATTAGTAACACTTATTGTATAAGCTATATAAGGTCTAGTACATTGCATAGCATACATCAAGCTACCAATAGCTAATGTATATGAGATGCTATGCATCTATTGTAGCTTTTTATCAGTCTTTGAACTTATATATTTAGAAAGATGATGACTTTAATTAAAGGACAAGAGATCTCTGTTAAACTTTTTCATACTAAATCTTTTCAACATCTTTTTAATGTATAATATTTGGGATAATTCAATTATCCTCTTCTATCTATCTTTATAGAATCGTATCCTGAGAATGTATACTGCATCTCCTAAATTTTTCGTAGAGAATATTCTAGATAACCAAAGTTTGACTTTCGCCATCATACATACGTCATTACCTATCAATAATTTATCATCTACATGTAATATTAAGAATGTAATAGTATAATCTTTAATCCATTTATATACACAATATTCATCCGAATTTTTGATAAAACCAAATACTTTAACTGTTTCATCAAACAAGATGTTCCAGCTTCTGAGGGTTTGCTTTCAATCTGTAGATGGACTGATGCAACATACATACCATATTTGGTTCAATAGATGATACAAAATTAATAGGTTGTTTCATAAATAGATTTTTCTTAATGTAAACATTAAGGAATGTTGTTTTAACATCCATTTGTCAAATTTTATAATCATACTATACAGTTATGCTTACGATAATCCAGATAGATTTTATCATAGTAACAAGTGAGAAGGTTTTCTCATAATCTAATCCTAGTTTCGAGTATAACCCTTCACAATCAATCGTGCTTTATATGTCTTTACTTGTCCATCCTTACTAATTTTTCTTTTGAAGATACACTTGTAGTCAATAGAAACTATTCCTTCAAGTAGATCGATAAGTGACCAGACTTAATTTATGAACATGAATTCTATTTCACAATTCATTGCTTTTAGCTATTTTTCTGAATCTTTATCTAAGATTATCTTTTCATAAGTTCTCAGATCATCTCTATGATCTTGCTTTCATTAAATAAGACTCAAAATCTTGCTCATTGATAAATCCATATCTCTTTGAGAGTTTTAAAACTCTAAAAGATTTATGAGTTAGAACTGAATTAATTGGAATAGAAGTCTACTGATTGGACATTTCAACATTAATATGGTCAATTCGATGTTCAAAAGATTCTTTTTTTAAGTCAATTTTTCTATTCACACCCCTTCATCAAGAAAATCTTTTTCTAAGAAATGTGTCTTCTTACTGATCGAAATCCGCTAATCATAAGAAAAGTAGAAGTAATATCATAAACTATCTTTAAGATATACTATAAACTGACTTAACTTTTATTTAGCTTCAAGTTTGTTAGATTTAACTAACTTGACGTATACCAAACATCCCTAGACCCTATAATTGAGGTTGGGTGTTTTACCACTCTATATCTCATATAGAATATTTTGGATTGATTTAGTAAGAACTTTATTAAGGATGTGTGCAACTATCTGTAAAGTATATACCTATAAGAACAATAGCAAGTCTATAAAACTAATAATTAATCTTACTATATCTAATAAAGTATAATTCCTTTTCTCTGATATACTATTATATCGAGGGGTATACGGAGGTATCATCTATGAAATTATTCTATTTTTCTTCATAAATTCTTAAAATTTAGCATTCAAGTACTCGCCTCTATGATATGATTGTAGAACCTTGATACTTTTTCTTGTTTGGTTTTCTACTTCATTGTTAAATTCTTTGAACTTTTCAAAGTATTCTAATTTGTATTTTATTAAATCTCCATACCTATACTGAGATATATCATCAGTAAAGGTGATGAAGTAATCAAAACTTCTTCTGACTGTTATACTGAATGGTCTATATACAATTATATGTACGAGATTCAACAGTTCTTTTAATATCTCATTTTTATTCTTAAAGGATAATTTGATCATTTCTTCTCGAAGACATAACTTACATATTGGAATGGATTTCAAACCCAATAAGATCAATATTTGATTAATCTCAAGCTGAGTGAGTTATTTATCTTTGATATGGCCTAATTTGTGATGCCACAGATATTTAGGACTAATTTCATTTTGAATTCTTTTATTAGTAATGAAAGATACAAAATAACTATTTTTCAATTGAAAGATATGCAAACCATTTATATTAATTGCTTTGTCAACATATGAATTTTTAAAATATAATAAACATTCATTTTTATTAAACTGTATATAATATTTAGTATTATATAGTATAAATACAGATATAATATTTCGTAAAGAAAAATAAAATATAATATGTTCTTTAATTTTAAAATGTATCCAAATAGCAGCTTTAGCCTGCATGATGCCACAGTTATAACAGTAACTATTACTCCGTTAGCTATCCTCAAGATGATCCCGTTACTTGATAATGTAGACTGATTTTATGGTAATTATAAAGATATACAAAAATGAAATTTAGTAGCTGAGTCAACTATCGATGAATAAATATCAGAATTAATACTTAATTTATATTCAATCATATAACTGTTATATGTTAGAATCGTATTACTACGATGTTGTTTATAAACATGCATATCAGAGTATGTAATTTAAGCAACTCATGCAAAGATCAAATATATATCATCATATATGCATAAATGTGTACTTTTCAAATTTGTTACCTTAATAAATTGAAGTTTGATGAAGATTTGAGCTGCAAACGTATGTAGCCTCTTCAATCTACACCTTTTCGTGCCTATAAAAGCTTGAAGAAACACTTTCTTCTTTGGTTATTGCTGGCCAAAAAATTGCCTTGAGAGAGAGATAGCAAGAATATTTCTTGCTTGCATGGTGGAGTAAGAAAAACTTAAAAAATCTCTATTTTTCTTAATATTCTTCATTAAATTTAATCATTATCCCTTGAAACCAAAAGTTAAACTTTAACCACTTAGGCTAATAAGATTTGGCCATGATTAACCCTTTAATCATTACTATTCTCATGCGTATCTATTCTCTATCCAATTAAAGAATTAATTATTTATTTAAATCAATTAATAATTAATGAATTTAATGAATTTATAAACCAATGATAACAATTATCATTTGGCCTTTAGATAATAATCAAAATGATAAATAACTCTTTATTTGCCATCAATTCTTTTATTCTTAAAGAATTTATTAACATATACATATAACACTTATATATAAATATGTAATTTGGCCTAATCATTATTCTGAAAGGTGCTAACCTTCGTTTTGAGTAATATTATCTCTCTCTGCTGGCTTCCTTAGGCTTAAGAATATTAGTGTAACATAAAGGAGTAATGAGTTATCTCCGAACACTTCAGAACTCAACGATTGGCATCTATCAATACGTTATAGTTTCTAAACAATAATGAAGTATTACTTCATCAAATTTTACTCTGATTATATGTGTCATATAAATAATATCCTTCTATTATTCAGTCCTGATCAAACTAAAGTTCATAAATCATTAAAACTCTAGATTTGATACTTTACAAAATATCAATCGATATGTTCTGAATTTGTACCCATAAACTCTTCATGTGACATTAATTAAGTTTTGGTTATAGACTTTATTTCAAACATTTATCAACGTTCGTTTAGAAACTCGAATTTGAATAGAGTCAGTATAATTCTATATCCTATCAAATGAGTCAATCGATTCTATCTTAACTATCATCCGAATTCTTATATAATCAACACATAATCAAATTGATTTTAACATACAAGATGTGGCTAGTCCTATACTTATATAGCATATAAACTATACGTAATAATATAAGATCTAACTCTGATGTCTCAGGTCAAATGATTTCTTCTGACATTGGTATAATTTTACAATAAAATATTGACTATATACATACCATGTGATTTATTGTTCTTTGATCATATTTGATAAATAATTTTCTAACTATAAATCTATACTAATGCTATTATGACATGACTCTCATTATCACCTATCCTAATATAATTTCATAATATTCATTGATAGTATTCAATATTCTTACTATATGATATGGATGCTCAACTTATACTACTTATGTAGGGAGTAATTTTAATAATTTTATTTAACTATTAAATAAATTATCTAGACAATTCATATATATACTTATTATTCAGTATGAGATAATAAAGAAAGTAACATATGTACATGAATAAAGAATTCTTCTTTCATTTATTGTAAAATAAATACAATATTCATAATGTCACGCCCCGACCCTAGTCGGCCACGTGGTAATCACTGCGAATCCCAGAAATACATCCTATTATTTAGAATGCACCTCTAGAACCCGCAAGGCATTAATACCTGTTTTCAAACTCATTAACCAACAATAAAATAAAATAAAGGAAAATGGAAGATTTTTAATCACATTAACATCA
>JAVXUL010022555.1:0-26939 GCA_035590515.1 Trichilia minutiflora
TAAATATTGAGTTTATACAAGATCAAAAGCCCTGAAACCGACAACACGAATGGTTTCTAGGGCATACACACTAACATATATATGATTTCATATTTCATTATGATTGATTTTATGATTATGAGGATTTTTCATAATCAATGTATGGGCCTCTGATTTCTATTTTTGTGTATTTGTTTACTCACTGAGTATTTTTTCAAATACTCATCCCTCACTTTTCGATTTCAGGTTAGTGTAGTCGGGCGCGGTATAGTATAGTTGAAGTGTGAGTCAGCAAAGCTTTTCAGGTACTCGACTCAGATTTTTATATTATGGTCCACTGAACTGAAAAACATTTGTAAAGGATGTGATTTTATGTGTTTGGCTTGGCCAAAAATATTTTGTAATGTATTTTAAGAAAATACAATTGTTGATACTTGTATGATTGAAAATCTTCCATATTATATTATTTTTTTGAAAATGAATTTGAAAATAGGTATTCATGCCTTGTGGGTCCTAAGGGTACATTCTAAGTAATAGCATGTATTTCTAGGATTCGCGATGATTGTCGCATGGTCGACTAAAGTTGAGACGTGACAATTTTATTGGTATCAGAGCTTTTGGTTGCGAGTGAGCTGTGTTTTTCTGTTTATGAACTCTCTCAATTTCGATTCTTAGAGATTTTCAAATTAAAGATTTTAATGATATTGTGTCAGTAGATCGTAGATTGAGTCAGTTGTATTTTATAATTTATGTTGATTTTTGTGTAGAATGTCGTCACGACCCGAGAGGGGAAGAGGTAGACCATGGAGGAATATTGTGATTAGAGATGATTAAGAGGCATCATCTTATGCTCCATCTTCTGCTTTTGAATAGGAGCAAATTTATATGGATCCTCTACCATAGATGCAGCATCCTGAAGGGAATGCACATTTTACTTGGTTATAAGAGACTTGGAACACATTCATGGCATTTATGAGTGCACAGAATTTAGTACCAGATCTGAACCAAGCTGAATTGTCTCGGCTAGTGAGAAAGTTATCCAAATTGATCAAAGAAGTGAGGCAACTTGGGACTGTTCCTTTTTGTGGAACTAATGATGCTTTATAAGCAAGTGGATGACTGAGGATGATGCAACAGAATATAGATGACATGGATTTGTCAGATGAGGAAAAGCTGAGTGTGGCTACCAGATTACTCGAGTAAAGTACTGCTACTTGGTGGCAGAACATATCCTTGAGGTTGAGTGCTAAGCCTACCTGGATAGATTTTCAAAGAGCCTTTTAAGAGAAATACTTTACGCACTTTCATAGTAATCAGAAAAGGTAAGAGTTCATAAACTTGAGACAAATGGATAGCACAGTAGCAGATTATGAAACTCAGCTAAGACAGTTAGTAGAGTTTGTTCTAGAACTTGCCACTGAGAAAACCTTGTGTGCTAAGTTTGAGACTGGGCTAACTTTAGAAATCAGAGACAGAATGCCAGTGACAGGCAGGTAGAGTTATGAGGAGGTAGTGCAGTTGGCCCTTCGAGCAGAATCATTGATTAGGGAAAGGAGATCCAGGGTTGGATTTCAAAAGATGACCTCAGTTTTTCAGTAGGTCAGACTTATAAAAAGAGCCGTAGTAGTGGATCTTAGAGCGGCCAGTCAACAAGTCTTGAGGTTTCTTTGTCTTCTTCCCCTAGAGAGCAGAGATCATCTCGATTTTGTACTTCTGTCTCAGGATCAGTGCAATCAAGTGAGAAGTCATCTAATAGGAGGTAATGTCCTAATTGTAAGTGATTTAATAACGAGCCTTGTAGATTACCTCTCATGTGTTATCATTGTGCCCAAGTGGGTCATATGATGAGAGATTGTCCTAGTTTGGGGACAGTAGAGACAGTTAGTCGGTCAGGACAGGATGTAAAATTCTCTGGTACACAGCAACCCATACCTTAGCCATAGTTTATAAGTGCTCGCTAAGCTAGATCAAGAAGTGGGTCCGCTCATTAAGGTAACCAGAGAAACCAGTCACGAGTTCAGACTCGAGTTTTTGCGATGAACCAAGAGCAGGCTTAGGTTAATCTAGATGTGATTATAAGTATGGTGATGATATTTGATCATCCAACATACAATTTAGTTGATCTTGGTTCAGATAGGTCATTCATTAGCATTGCATTTGCACGTTACGCTAATAGAGACCTTGTACCTTTAAAACCAGAGTTGATTGTTCATACACCCTTAGGGTAAAGATTACTTTGAAATACTGTGTTTAGTCGGTGTGAAGTCTGGATAAGAGATGTTGCTCTTGAGATTGATCTAATTCTGTTGAGAATCCAGGATTTTGATACTATTTTGGGCATGGACTGGTTGTCACAGCATTATACTGCGATTGATTGTTTTAGGAAGGGATGCCCTTCAGGTGATCGGGAGAGATGGAGATTATTTTTGTTGACAAGCAGAGGATACTTTCTTCCTATATCATATCGATGATAGAGACTAAGAGATTACTTTAAAAAGGGTGTCAGGTGTATTTAGCATATGTGATTGTTAGATCAGTTCCAAGAGTTAGACTGGAACAGGTGCCAGTAGTGAAAGAATTCCTTGATGTGTTTCCAGAGGAATTATCTGGATTATCGCTTGATAGAGAGTTTGAGTTTTGTATTGATCTGGTGTCAGGAATGACACCAATTTTGATAGCACCCTATCGTATAGCACCCGTAGAAATAAAAGAATTGAAAACTCAGTTAGAGAACTTGGTCGAGAAGGGTTTTATTCGACCAAGCGTGTCACCTTGGGGTGCACCAGTTTTGTTTATGAAAAAGAAAGATGGTAAATTGAGGCTCTGTATCGATTACAGACAGCTCAATCGAGTGACCACCAAGAATAATATAGCCTTAGAAAGAAATAATTAGATTCAGAAATCGGAGAAAGTTGTATCCTCGATATATTGGACCCTTTGGCATTATGGAAAGGATAGGCCCAGTAGCCTATAGATTGAATTTGCCATCATAGTTGAGTAAGATACATAAAGTCTCCTATGTATCTATACTCAAGAACTACATGTCGGACCCTTCCCACATACTTGAAACACCACCGGTGGATTTGAAAGATAATCTTAATTATGTAGTACAATCGGTGAGGATACTTGACTGACAAGAACGGGTCCTGATAAATAAGACTAGTTCGATAGTAAAAGTCTTATGGCAGAGTGCCACAGTTGAAAAGAAGACTTAGGAGCTAGAGAGTCTGATAAAATGATAATATCCACGCTTTTTCCAGTTTTGAGGTATGGTTTTAGCTCAAAGAAGGGTCTTTATATATTTTATGTGACGTATATTTTATTTTCATTACTGTTTTATTCTATAGAAGTTGCAATTCTTCTCCTAGTAATAAATAATAAGTAACCTATTCTAAAATATCTTTATTTGATTATTAAGGGAAAAGGGGAGTTGTATGTTTAGTACTATTATTTTTGTTTTGCATACTCATTACATCATATAGAATTTTGAGGACAAAATTCAATTAAGGAGGGGAGAATTATGAAACCTGTCCTTTAGGGTTATGGGCATTATAGGAAAACCCTAATGAGATTCTATATTTGATATTGCGTATAGATTTTGCTTTAGAGGGTGTAATAACTCGAAGTTACGTTTAAGGAGGTGTGTGGTATAGAATATAAGTTTATGAGAAAGAACTGAATTTTTAACCCCAAAATCATCTACAATTGAAAAAAAAAAGTTCTCTATCGTTTTTGTAGAGCTCGGAGAGAGCTTTCCAATGATATATTATAAGTTCTGTGATGATATCCGAACCAAAAGTTATGGTCATTTGAAATAGCAGTTCTCGGAAGGAAGACTAGAGGCAAGGTTTCGATACCTTTAGGGAAAAGTATCGATACCTTTACTATATGAGGCCAAAGGTATCGATACCTTTGATGAAGGGTATTGGCACCTTTATGACGAAGATGAAGTTCGCTTGCTATGAAACGTATCGATACATTGCAGGCATGAAGCCAAAGGTATCGATACGTTGCAGGCTTAGTGAATAGTAAATAGACAAACATATCGGTAAGTTAAAGAAAGGTATCGATACATTGTAAGTATGATAAATAGTAAAAAACCAAAGGTATCGATACATTTTGCAAAGGTATCGACACCTTTGAGCGATATCACAGCCTATTTACATGAACAAAGCAAACCCAAACCGACTTCTTATACAATGCATGATTAGCCCTGCACTTATACACCATATAAAATATACCCATCCATCTATAGTCCGATTCTAGACGTCTCAGGTCAAAAGATTACGTTGCATACTATATAATCTATCGACAAATCATGGACTATATACATACCATATGATTCATCAATATTTGGTCTGTTTGATAAATAGTTCATCAACTATGAATCCACACTAATATACTTATTACAATACTCATATTATTAGCCTACATATATTATCATATATTATCATTAGGCGAAAACTAGTCTATCTACTATGTGATATAGTTGCCCATTCCTTACCATGTATACAGGGAGCGATTTGATAATATATTTAACAATTAAATAGAATTATCTGGGCAATTTACATGCATTCGATTTTCATTTGTATGAAAGATAAAGGAAGCAGCAAACATATGTAAATAAAGAACTACTTCTTTCATTAATATATAAAAATTCATACAAGATCATTAGCCTTGAAATCGATAACACAAATGGTTTCTAGAGCATACACTAACAAACTCCCACTTGTATTAAAGTCATTCGTTGTGGTATTGTATACGCATCTTCTCAAGATGCTGGTCCAGCTGCTTCTATGTCATCACCTTAGTTAGTGGGTCGGTTACATTGTCCGCTAAAGCAATCTTCTGTATCAAAATCTCTCCACCTCCAATGAACTCTCTCAAAATATGATATTTACGCTGAATATATTTGAATTTTTAGGGTATCCTCGGTTCATTTGCCTGTGCAATAGCCTCAGTATTATCACAAAATATAGTTATCGAATAACTCATATTAGGAACAACACCAAGTTCAAATACGAACTTTTGCAATCAAACAACCTCTTTTGATACTTCTGAAACGGCAATATATTCAGTCTCTATAGTGGAATCTATTGTCGTCGTCTGTTTGAAACTTTTTCAACTAACAACACCTTCATTACATATGAAAATAAAATCGAATATAGACTTTCGATCATCCAGATCTGACTAAAAATCAGAGTTTGAGTATCCATGTATACTCAACTCTTAAGATCTATAAGTTAGAAGTAAATCCTTAGTCCTTTGTAAGTACTTAAGGATTATCTTAACGGCTGACCAATGCTTTTCTCCAAGATTGGCCTGATATTTACTTGTAACATTTACATCATATGCTATATCAGGTCGTGTACATAGCATTGCATACATCAAGCTACCTATAGCCGAAGCATAAGGTATATAACGCATCTGTTGTACCTCTTCATCGGTCTTTGGACCCATACCTTTTGAAAGATTAAGACCATGATTGAAGGGTAGAAGACCTCTCTTAGAGTTCTCTATACTGAACTTCTTCACTATCTTTTCTATGTACATCTTTTAGGATAATCTTATTGCCCTCTTCGCTCTATTTTTATAAATGCAAATTTCCAAAATACAGGTCACTTCTCCGAGATCCTTCATCGAGAAGGTTGACGACCAGATCTTCGCCTCAGTCATTATGCTTATATCATTACCCATTAATAATCACATACAATATGAGGAACATTATGACATGATCTTTAACCCATTTATAAATACAATGTTCATCTGGGGTTTGTTCAAATCCATACGATTAGATCAACTTATCAAATCGCTTATTCCAGCTACGAGAAGCTTACTTTAATCCATAAATGGATCGATATAACTTGCATACCTTATTTTTATTTGCAGTGGATATAAAACCAACTGGTTGCTACATATAGATATTTTTCTCAAGATATTTATTGAGGAATGCAGTTTTTACATCCATCTATCAGATCTCTAAATCATGGTATGCTGCTATGGCTAGTATGATTCGGATAGATTTAATCATAGCCACGGGCAAAAAGGTGTCCTCATAATCCAACATTTGTTTTTGAGTGTACCCCTTCACAACTAGCTATACCTTATAGGTCTCTAGCTCACCATCCTTTCCAAGCTTTCTCTTGAAGATCCACTTATAACTAATAGGAACAATTCTTTTTGGTAGATCAACAAGTGTCTAGACTTGATTGGCGTACATAGATTGTATCTCAGAATCCATAGCCTCTAGCCCTCTACCTAATTCCTTATACAAGATAACTTCTTCATAACTCTTAGAATCATCAGGATGATTCGCCTCTCCCACTAGATAAGAGTCAAACTCTTTCTCATATAGGAGACCGTATTGCTCAAGAGGTCACGATACTCTAGAAGCTTTTCTGATTAAAATTTGAACTGGAACTGAGATTTATTGACTGGAAGGTCCAGCCTCAGTGTCATCAGACTGAGCTTCTAAAGACCCTTTTTTAAGCTCAATTAATTTATTTGCACCAGCTTCTATCAAGAACTTTTCTTCTAAAAAGTGAGCATTTCTACTAACCACAATACGTTAATCAGTATAAAAGTAGAAATAATATCCTAAACTATCTTTAGGATATTTGATAAATCTTTCCTTCTATCATTTTACATCCAACTTATCAGGTTAACTATTTTAACATAAGCTGAACAATCATATATTCTCATAGATGAGAGATTGGATTTCTTTCCACTCCATATCTTATATGAAATCTTTTGGATTGATTTTGACAAGACTTCGTTTAGGATATATGCAGCGGTCATCAGGACATATCCCCACAAATAAATTGGCAAGTTAATAAAACTCACTGTGGATCATATCATATCTAATAAGGTACGATTCCTTCTTTCAGTTACACTATTTAACTGTGGTGCATAAAGAGGAGTCAACTGGGAGATTATTCCATTATCCTTCAAGAATTCTTGAAACTCTATACTCAAGTATTCTTCTCCATGATCTGATCGTAGATTTTTAATACTCTTTCCAGTCTGTTTCTCTACTTTATTTTTAAATTCCTTGAACATTTCAAAGGAATCAAATTTGTATTTCATCAAATACACATAGCCATATCGTGACATATCATCGATAAAGGTAATAAAATAGTCAAATCCTCTTCTGGCTCTGGTGTTAAACGGTTCACATACATCAGCATGTATGAGTTTCAATAACTCCTTCATTCTCTCACCTTTACCTTTAAAAGGAGATTTGGTCATCTTACCCTAAAGACATTATTCACAAGTTGGTAAAGGTTCTGAACCCAGTGAACTCAAAAGTCCACTTGTCCCAAGTTGAATCAATCTCCTGTCTCTGATATGACCCAATCTATGGTGTCATAGATATTTAGAATTTGTCTGACTATGAATTCTTTTATTTATAATAGATTTTATTGAATAACTATTATTCAATTTCAGAATATATAATCCATTTGTATTCACTTCTTTGCCCACAATACATTTCGAAAATGTATTAAACATTCATTTTCAGTAAATTGTACACTATAACTATCTTTATATAGTATAAATATTGAAATGATGTTTCTGGTGGCATGACCAAAATACAACATAGAATTCGATCTCAGAATGTGTCCATTAGATAATCTAAGCTGGTAAGATACTTTAGCTTTAGCAGGAACTATTGCCCTATTAGCCATTCTGAGCACAATCTCACCTCTAGACAATACTAAATAATTCTGTAATATTTGTTGAGAGATATAAACATGAGATGTAGTTGCTGAATCTAATATCCAAAAATGATGATCTAAAGTAACACTTAATTCATAATCAATCATCATACAATTATGTGTACCTTCTCCAAAGTACTAAGGACAATTTTTCTAGATATTTCCATTCTCCCACTGAGAAAATAATTTTTCTCTATCAGTTTTAAACTAGTCCCAGTCAAACTTTCAAAAGTCCAAAATATTTATGGAGAACACTGTTAATAGTTTTATTATTTGTCTCAATATATCAAAATATTTGAGATGCTAAAAAGAAACAAAAAAATTTATTAGTGATCCTATATAATGTATATTAATCAACAATTTTGATATATACAGATTCAAACAACTTTTGAATAATAACAATTAAACATATTAAAAGTTATTTATACATACTAATCTTATTAGCTCTCACTATTTAATTTGAATCCTATACTCCCTAAATATGACTCAAAAGTTTCGTTGGAATTTTATTATTATTATTAATAGGGAATCAATATCTTATCCGAATTAACTAACCTCACATAATAGAAATCTTGGTCAATTAACCCCAATAAGTAGAAAATTCAATTCCATTTACATCTCTATGTAAGATTTGATTCTTTGTTTAGCCCTAGTTTCGGATGCCTCACATAATAGAAATCTTAGCACCCTAGGCCAGTTAAACCCAAACCATTGTGCCTTCTCAAAGTATTATTTTCACTCTCCCTCACATAATAGAAATCTTGGTCAAGGTGAAAATATGCACCCAAGAATCATATAACAGATTTCTATAACACAAATTAATACCCCTCACATAATAGAAATCTTAAAATACTAATTTATGTCAAAGACCTCAATGTCATCTCACAATGGGAGGCTAGGATTTAATAATTATTATAAAAAATCATTTTAAAATTTTTAATTAAATTATTTATTAAAAATTTAATCAAAAGCATTAATAATATTTATTCATCATATGAATAAATATTATTACTTTAAAATAAATATATAAAATATATTTAATATTCATGTGTTTTTCACAAAATACACATTTACATTCAGTAAACAATTTACTAAATATTTTACATCAACTGTTAATAATATTCATTCATCATATAAATAAATATTATTATTATAAAAGAATTATATAAAAAAAATTAATAAATTCTTAAACAATTTTAAATAAAATTTTTAAACACTTTTAAAATTCTTTTAAAACCCTTTTTAAAACTTTTATTGAAAACATATTTTAAAATTATTTATTCATCACATGAATAAATATTTCAACTAACAACAGGATGATTTTATTAATAATTCATTAATTATTAATATACATGTAATCATTACATGTGTTAATTCAGAAATCATATTTCAGAATTTAGAAAACTAGCTTTTTCATTTATACTTGTGTTCCAAAAAACTTGTCTTACAAGTCTTTGAGATATTTGTGTTTTGGTTTTACTATTTTAAGGATAATAATCCTTGTCATACAAAAATCATGTGTTTGTATATTATTTAAGACAACTAGTCAAATTAGAAGTCTTATTTTGATTGTTAGAAAATTTGAATTGGGCAAACAACGCTAACTGATCAAATTGGGTCAACCGTTCATTGAACCGGTTAACCTTTTTGTTGACATGATTAACATGCTACACCAAATTCAGTATTAGTATCAGGTACTAATGTTATTTACCAAACTAATTTGGGAATCTAAGCCTAATGTATTGGTTTCTATCTATCTATATTTTTACATATTTCAATATACATAAGTCTCCATTTACATGTGCCAAATGCATATTTAAGAAAAATGTAACTAGCATATACATACATAGCAAACATATATGTATATACAAAGTAAAATATATACAAGATAGGCATATATCTAATATATATACATTTTATGCATTTAATCAGGATTAAATACATCAACAAAACATATAAGCTTATTAATATGCATTTAAACCTTTTAAACACATATTATAATATTTTCTATGCAATTAATATTGCAAACAAGCAAAAACATGATTATTTATTTATCATATAAATAAAATATTTAATATTTAAATATTATCATTTAATTTATTTAACAATTAAATAAATCAACATTTAAATGAATAATATATATACATATATTCAACATTTAAATACACACACACACACACAAACATGTTGGCAACCAAACTCATAAAATACAACATTTATTAATTATATAATACACAAAACCAATTTTGTATTTAAATATAATTTTAAGAAATTCGGGTAAAGTTGATGTGTCATTTTCATTAAAACACGTTAATAAGTTGTTAATATCACTTAAAACACGAGTCGGGATGTGTCCAAAATCCGAAAATATGAAAAATATTAAAACAATATTTTGTAGCAAGAAACAGGGCAAGGTGCGCGAGGAGGGCATGCTGGGTGGGCGACGTGACGCTTACGCACGCGTAGAAGTAGGGACCATGCGCTTGTTCGGTAGAAAGAGGACAGGCACGTGCGTTACACGCGCCAGGCAGAAAAAAAAGTCAGGGATCATTATCCTATAACATATCTTAAAAACACCATGGAAGTGGTGGAAAACTGTTACGCCTCAACCCGTGGGTCCCATATGTGACAACCGTCACAGACCTCCAAAGTGTACTCAATCACACAGAATATAACCTGTAGGTCTGTAAGGCATTCATGAAAACCTATATTTGTAAAACATTTTACACAGTACTTCCAAATAATCCAGTCTTACACCCAAACTCCAATTCAATATAGCAATACCACAATCACTTCAAATATACGTGCGCACATCAGTCAATAAAAATACTCATCTAAATAAAATCTATAGGGATCAATCTATCCCACAAGTAAATTAAACATTTATTATGAATCTGTTTATCCTTTATCAAATCTCATAAACAAAAGAAAAAGATGAAATAACTACTAGTGGACTAAGGACTACATAGGATGAGTCGATATAGCTTAGACCTGAAGCTATTAACTGATAGAGCAATCACCACCTGACCAAACGCACAGTCTAACGTCTGCCCTGAAACTGGAAAGTAAGGGGGGTGAGTATACAGAAGTATACTTCGTGAGTGAACGAAATAAAAACATAACTATGTTTGTACATAGGTATATATTTACACATTGAACAATCGATAAGTAAAAAAAATAAAAATTTTAAAACTGATTAATTAGAAGAAAACTTCTTTACTTTGAAATCCTCAAATCATATTATAAAAATCATTGGGCTGGCTCCCATACCCGACGACTACCCTGGCCCTGGATATCCCGAGATCGTCAGTGAGTTTATATGCAACTGAAAACATGCTATTACAAAAATGTCTTTTTAGATGCATAAAAGAAAATAATGCACAGTTGTAAGTATACAAAACAAACCCACCACTAACGTTCGCCTTAGATTAGCCACGTGGTGATCTCGTCCTAATCCGACTGAGACTCATAGGTGGTTAAACCTCCCACTCATAACAATAATCAAAAATACCGTATAACTCCCCCACTTGTAAAGTCTCACACTCACCTAAGCGACCTCTATCTACTCAAGCCGTCCTTAGGCTACACCAGGAGCTACTGTGAACAACAGGCCCGTATGGCCAACATCACTATATACACAAATAAACCAGGCCAACATGGTCGTCATCACAATATGTCCAGGCTTATCATGGCTGTCAATCACAATAAATATCACAATCCATCCCAAAGGCCATATCATCAACATATATCAAATAAAATCGGCTCAATGGCCATAAATCATATACAACATAAAATATGGCTCAAAGGCCATATCAATATCATCAAACATAGTATATTCAACAAGGACTCAAAAGCCACAAAATCTATATATCTCAGATATGTAATTAAACCAATTAAATCATTTGGCTCTCCGACCAAAGAATAAATAAACATGTTTATTGCTCTTGAAAACATATATACATACATAAGGATATCAAAATTATTTTAAAACAAAAAAGATATAAAAATGTCCACTTACAGTGTAAGGAGGGTATACACTCCCTAATTTCTCTTATTCCTCGGTGAGTCATGCGAGTACCTCGATTGCGAACCGTTGCCTAACTACAAGAATAAAAATACTATCAATATGCATTCTAAAATATGAATGGGACTTGAATACGTGCAATTTATGCTAACCCCAGATTCATAATATTATATCACTATACAAAATCGTCTAAAATCCTTATTAGACATCGAATTACCCAATTAATATCGATACGGACCCACATTACAACTAAACCAATGTATTACGATTAATTTACGAGATTTTGATTAGTGGACCCCTCATATTTGTCAGAATAGTAATCGAAGTTACTGTTTATATTCACCCAAAAACTCTAAAATTATAAATCTAACTTTCGACGACTTCTACGACTTCAACACAACTCACATTACGCTCCAAAACTATGATATAAGCGATAAATCTAAGAAAATCTATACAAAAATCCATATGCATCAAAGTTACTAAAATGCTTAAATATATACATAGACGAGTTAGAAACGAAGCTATGAACCTCGTGGTGTGGTCGGTTTTTCTCGATTTTGTCCAGAAGTCAGAAAACCCTAAATTCTTCGAAGGAAACCCTAGATGCTCTCTCGCGATTCCGCGTTCCTACCGTCAAATTGATAATCTCGGAGTGTTAGACGCATAGAATGGGACTCGCAGACGAAGAAAAATCAAAATTTGGGCAAAATGTGATTGAACTTAGAGAGAGAAAGGGAGAGAACGTGAAACGGGAGGAAAAAGAAGAGGGAGGAAAGAAATGGTACCAAAATAGGGGCAAGGACCCCTTTTTATAAATTTGGGGATAAAATTACCATTTTGCCTCTAAGTCCTCTTAAGGAGAAACTTCTAGAAGTGGGCAATTTTGACATTTCACCCTCGTTCGATCACAAGAACTAGCATTTGATCGAACGAATCTCGCGATTCGTTCGAACGAATTATGATTCAGTCGAATGAATAAGATTTCGATCGAACGGATCTAGCACTTTTAGAGTCAAAGAGCTCCCCAGTTTTTCGTTCGAACGAAATAATCGATTCGGTTGAACGAATAGTCATTCGGTCGAACGAATTTGACTCTAAATTTTTCCAAGGAGTTCCTCCATTTCCCAATTTGGTCGAACGAATAGCATTATTTCCTCTTAGTGCTTCCTTTAACTGAAAAAAATATCATTGGAGTCCTATTCAAAATAAAACTAACATTTAATTTCATTAAAGTCCCTGCATTCTCAACCTCAAAACTTCATCATAATCAATCCAACTTCCTAAATGAATATAGAATCACACCCACACGCACACGGGATATAGAATGAATGCAAATGTATGAATAGAAAAAGTATAAAATGATAGATATACCCTCAAGATCTAAGCACGGGGTTTACAGTTCTGCTTAGGATCTCAAGCTCAAATACCTAAGTGAGCATATTCTATCTTGACCATCACCTGTTCTCATACAAGAAGAACACATTGTCATTAAGCTTCTTTCAATAGACATGGTTAACCGAGTACGATATACACTAGTGAACGGTGTGTCTCACTATAGATTATAGATGTCTCAGGTTTAAAGACTAAGGGTACACTAGTACAGCTGTGCGATGAATCATTTCTGTAAATATTCACTCATGTGATTCATCATATTTGATCACGTTCAGTATCACGTTCTCCAATGTGGTACCCATGTTTATACTCTTGTAAAATGAGAATCATCGCCCAACCATTAATATCCAATACTAATCTTTGACAAAAATAAAATATGTCGATCATACAATATCATTGTCCTTAATGACACCACTTCATCGGAAACAAATTTAGAATGTATTTAAATTAAAGATTCTACTCTCATATCTATAACTTTTTATAAATAGAATCTCGACACATAATACATACAGGGACGTATCTCACATTAATAAAGTGAATAAATAGCAACTGAACACAATACAAGATATATAAATGTCATTTTATTAATTATAAATAATTTTATAACTAATTACAAAGAGTATATACAAAGAAATAATGATCTTGAATCATATAATACGATTGATTCTAGGACATATCTCTAACACATATCACATCGGATTAATCATACCTGATGAAAGAAACTTGATGACAATGTGTTCTTATTGTATAAGGATAGGTGATGATTAATACAGAATCTGCTAACTCAGATAGTTAAACTTGAGATCTTAGGCAGAAATGTCATGTAAGGAGATTAAAATCTTTAATCAAAGTACGCAATTTTTGAAAATGAGTTTTTGGATAAAAAGATCCCATATATAATTGATTTTCTAATCCTATGATTAAGTTAGGGGTTTGATGACTTCATGACTTGCATTCGATCGAAAGTCGACAGTAAAGAGATTTTACCATATATAAGTACAAATATATGAGTGTATCCGAAATTATATTTTTTGTATTCTGGAGGTTATAATATCTTGTTAGAGGTCACTTATGATCATTGAAAACTTTTATTACAATAAGTTGTATCGAAGTTTAACAAAAGAGTTCATATCGACTCATGTTCCATTCACAGTAAACTCAAAAGATCACACATATTAATTAGTAGTTAATAATAGGTAAAATAAATATCATTAACTCAGTTAATGATATTTCGTATTAACGAAAATTAAATTGCTCTGATATGATGATCGGAATATAATTTTGTTCTTTAATTTAAAGAATAAATTTTTTGACAATGATATGCTAGCACTCGTACATTTAAAAAATATTCTGATAACTTTTAAAATATCATAAATATAATTTATGAATATTTGGAAGACTAAAAAAAATATTATATATATATTAATAAATAAATTATTAATAATTAAATAATTATTATTTGATCAAACACTTATTAGTTGATAAATAATATCATGATAAGTTATTAAGTGTCAAAATCTTATTAAATTTTATCTATTTATTACTAATTAAATGGTTAGGATTAATTATTTAATAATTAATTAAAAAATTTATTTATATAATATTTTTTTAATAACTGTTATTTATTTAATTAAATACTTATTTGACAAATAACATCACAATTTATTGTTAAATATCAAAATCTTAGATAATTCTTATCTATATATATTGAATCAATGGTTATGATTATTTTATATTTATTAATTAATATCAATTAACGGTGATTAATTGATTTTGAATGGATTTTAGAATCCATCAATAAACTTTTTTTATTTGTTATTTCTTTTATTATTTATTGAATGTTATAAAAATCAATGGTTTTTCTTCTTTGATTCATGCCACACGTCCAAGGTGAAAACGAGGAGAATAAAAAAAAAAGAAAAAAAAGAGTTAGAGCGCCATTGAAGAAGTGAAAAAAGCTTGTTTCTTTACAAAAGAAAAAAAAAAGAAATTTTCTAAGTGTTAAAAAATTACATTAAGATTATTTAAAGCTTGTAAAATTATTTTGCATATTAATTCAAGTCTTTTAACACAAAATCGAAACTATTATTATTGATCCAATGTCTGAATATGCTTAGAAATTAATTGGAGATAAGTAATTGATCTGGATAAGAAGATTTGAATATATGTTCTCAATCCTAATTAATTTTTATATTTAAAATTATTAAAGTTTGTATATATTTTAATAATAATTCTTCGCTATATTTTTTCGATAATTCATAATTAATTATGACTTTTAAATGAGTAAACATCAACACTTTCTGTGTACGGAACGACACAGGTTAAACTTCTTTGAAAACATCGTATCAAGCATGAGCAGCCATCACGTTGGAGATTTTATTCAGAGTCACCTTTTACCCAATATATAAAATCTCCAGCGTGATGGCTGCTCGAGATCTTATAGCTGATCTTGCCATTTTTTTGTTTTGCAGCTCTTCAACCAAGCTCTTGATGCAAGTTTCAACCTGCTTTGAGCGCATTGCTTGATCTAAAACATTCTCTCTTGACTGGTCACCCTGCACTATCTCTTTTTCTATCGAGGCGTCTTTGATTGAGGGAAGACCTCGTATCAATCGGTGTTATACTATGCTCAGGGTCTCTTTTTTCATTGATTGCCGTGTGAGATGACCTCTGACCCAGACCAGGGGCGTGCTTGGATCTGAATATCAACTATTGATCATTTACTACGAAAAACAATTTATATTTACCGACCTCATCATGTTAGAGTCACATTGACATAATAATATGAAAACAATTACAAATTTGGGAAATAGATGCGAGCTTTTCATGAAAGTTTATGAATATTTATAAAAGAAGTGTTCTACAGGAGGCATAGTAGCTTTTATACAAAAATATTATAGATCAATAAAATCACAACTACTATAAGAAGTAAACACTAAATGTTTATTTTATCGAATTTTGAGTCTTTCAATTTTAACGATGGATTAAAAATAGATTATTTTGAATAAATGCGACAATAAAAAATACAAAATATCTTTTAATAAATTAAATTTTTATTTTTTATACTGTATACTTTAGATTTTCTCGCTTTTTATTGTTTTTATTATGTAATTTATATGAAAAAAGTGATTTTTGTTTGAATATGAATCCAGATATTGATATGAATATTACTTGACACAAAACATAAGTTATATTATATTGTTAAATTACAAACCTTCAATTATTTACTTTGAGCCTTCCCGAGTTTACCTGTCACTATTGTAAGGTACCAAACTTTCAGCACACAAGACTCAGTCAGAACATATGCATGCAGTCCCTGCTGTCCATTGTGCATACTTTGGAAATGTGTTCCTCGCCCCCGTATTATGCACGTAATTTCCAGACACACATTTTTGTGCTTATGTGCGCATTTTCCTGCAAATGCATTTTTTCCCCATGTCCTGTGCCACCAACCTTTTCAACATCACTTCTTGACACCATTTCTCGACATGTTTTGTTTTGCCTAAGCACACTAGCGTTTCTCCTCCAATTTTCACTTGAGGCAAAATCCTCAAAACTAAGTTTTGGCATGGCTCAAAATTATTATAGGTTCAATACAACATCCATATTCATCTATTTCACATGTTAGGCATTGTTAGGCATACGTACTAGGTGGCTTCTTGTTTAGTGCTATGTATGATTCCTTGGTAACCTATACTTTGTTTAGTGAAATAATAGTAAACGAATCTACTACTAAAAAGTAACAAACTTGGTCTAGACTAAATTTGATTCTAGTAAACAATGATTATTAGATCTATTAGATCTTAATGCAAATAATTAGATATAATTAAGGATTACATATAAATCATTAGACAATCATTTATAAATTGAAAATAAAAAATACTTACAGGAACCCATGCTTAATAAAATAGGTTCTTAGACTTTAATATATTCCAATCACCAACTCTAAAATTGCCTAGTATTGATTGCTTTTAAACTTGAATTTATTGTCCATTAATTTGTTTTGTAATGAGATAGGGTAAAATGATGATTTGAATTGATTTAGGGACCACAACTCGAGTAATGTTTTTATATACTAAATCAACTAGATTTCTATAAGCCCCAATTAACTTGTCCTGGACTCATGAAACACCTTAGATGGTAAACCTTTAGTGAAAAGTTTCGTAACTATGGAGTTTGTGCCAATATATTTTACGCACACCTGACAACTTTAAACTCGCTCTTTAACAAAGAACTTGATATCTATATGCTTCGACTTTGAAGAGCTCCTATTGTTCCTGGAATACAGCACAATCATTTTATTATCATAAAATATCTTTAATGACCTCTCAATGCCATTCATAATTCGTAGCTTAGTAACAAAATTTCATAGCCATTTCTCAAGATTGGATGTTTCATAACAAGTTATAAACTCAATTGTTATAGTGGAAGAAGTTATGAGTGTTTGCCTAGTACTCTTCTAAGAAATAACTCCTCCAACTAACAGATAAATATAGCCTGATGTGAATCTCTTACTATCTTGGCATCCTAAAAAATCAGAATCAGAATACCTAATAATCTCCAAATATTTCGATCTCTTATACATGAGCATATAGTCATTTGTTCTCTGTAATATAACATAACCCATTTGGCTACTTTCTAATAATCCATTCAAGGGTTACCCAAATATCTACCTAACATCTCAATAATTATGTTATATCTAGATATGTACACACTTGAACATATATTAGACTCTTTATTATCAACTCATAAAGAATCTTTTGCATCTCATTCATCTCAATCTCATTCTTGAAGCATTGACTGAGAATGAATTTATCTTTTTTAACAATAGGGGTATTTTCTTATTTGCATTCTTTCACCCCATACTTACTAAGAAACTTATCGATACACCTTTTTTATAATAACTCAAGGATACCTTGAGAGTGATCTCGGTGTATTTGTATGTCTAATACAAAAGAGAAGCCACCAAGATCTTTTATTTCAAATTTCTTTGTCAAAAATCTCTTGGTTTTGTCCAATAAGCCTATATCATTGCTAGCAAACAATTGTATTATATAAAATCTTCGGAGTTTAGTTCGGTGGTAAGGATCTAAACTTTTAAAAAGTCATAGGTTTAAACTTCAGGGATGTCATCCTGTTAAAGCGTTAAGAGGATTAAATTGTGAGTTTTGTCTGAATTATCCCTTCAAATATGACAGTATAACAATTCGACTAATGTCTGCCCTCAATTTAATAAATTATATTTTTTAAATATATAAAAAACTATATTATATAACTTATTTAATAAATACACCACATTTATATTTATAATCATAATACTAGGTATATCTATATTAACATAAAACTTTATTATGCTTCAAACGAATACACTAAAATAATGCGCCAACCTTAATTGACATCTAAATGTACCATACCTATTCCTAATAAAATTTTAAACACTAATTAATGTTATAAACTGTCTTTTCTTGAACAAATCATGATGATTTTGATTCAACGGGAGTAGTTGAAGAACTGTGGATGATGTATAAAAGTTTATAGCGAATGGAGACAATATATGAGAATCCAACAAAAAAAAGTCTCCCAAAAAACGGAAATACAAAAAATTGTTTGACGTGTGTGTCAATATATATATATATATATATAAAATTAAAAATATTTCTAATGTGAGGTTAAGAACTTTTTGGAATTTTTTTTTTGAAAATATAAAAATAATGTTGTGGTTATGGTCTTGGTCCATTGATGGATGGGTGATGTGGATTCTTTGGATAACAATTTCTCAACGAATAGAGTACTCTTTTTCTTCTAAAATAGGTAAACATTTGTCGGGTTCATTGTCACCTAAGAAAAAGACTTTTATTTATTTATTCAGTGATCTTAAATTCTTAATATTAATAAAATATTAAATTTACGTTAAAATATTTTAAAATTTTCGTATATGATTGAAACTTCTTATACATTTCTAATGGTATTATTAAGTTATATATATGTCAATGAGCTTTTTATTGAATCTTTATAATTGATGTTCGATCCAAAAAGAAGGATAAGATCTTCCGAAGGTGAGTTTTTATGATCCGATAAATAATTAAACTCATTTAAATATTTCTGGTATTTGATATTTCGTTAACAAGGGGCTCAACCTCTAGAAAATGTTCTTGATATTTCAATAATTTGGTTTTGCATCGATAAATTATGATAATATTATTATTTTTAAGTCATTAGATTTATTATCTTTTTAACAATTGAGATGACATTGACTTGTCAAAATTAATATAAATTAAAAATAACGCATTATTTATAATCTCAATTATTAACTAAAATGATTTATGTATCAATTTATATTCAATTCATATTTACTAATATAATTCATGGTCAAATTATCCTTTTCAATGCTCCTATTTTATGTGTGAGAACTTTGAGACAGTTAATTATTTATTTAATTATAATTTTTAAATAAAAAATAATTTAATTTCTTAAGATGATACAATATATTTAAAGTTAAAATTTTATATTTTCAAAATAAAAAATAATTTAATTTTTATTTATTTAATAATAATTTTTAAAAATATTCAAAATCTATTCAGCTAATTATTTTTAAAAAAAAAAGGCATTGATACATGCTAAAAGTCGATACTGTCGACATATATTATTATTTTAAATTATTATTTTTTAAATTTAAATTTTTAAATTAAGTAATAATTATATATAATATTAAAATAAGGTTAGAATATATATCAAATAGTAATATTTAATTTAATTATAAATCATGAGCAAGCTAACTCAAATTTGTAAATTCAAACTCTTAAATTCTTTTAATTTTTTAGTTAAAATGGGTGATAATATTCTACCAAAATAATGGATACGGGTAATAAATAAAATAATATTAAAGATTTAAACTATAAAATTTCTCAATTTTGAGACACACACAAGATATTTGTTAAATCGAATAGATACATTTGACCTAATAGAATTCTTTTACTATATTCAAGTTAATATCAATCCAACCTAATTTATAAATAAAATATAATCAATTAATCAACTAACAAAATTACTTGTATTAAAAAAAGTTAAAATTAATTAATACTTCCATATAATATATTATCTTTATAGAAAGGGTAAGCAAATTAAAACTATATTTCAAAAAAAAAATTCTCTCAAATTTATTTTAATTCGTGTTGAGTGGTTGAACCTAATAATAAAATTAAGAAGTAAAAGAACTAATAAAAAATAAGGAAAACAAAGTCATAACTCAAAGAATATTTTTCTTTCTTTCTTTTTTTTTTTTTTTTACCAAAATAATTGGAAAATCAAAAAATGAGTGAATGGATTCTAGACTTTTCTTTCCTACTAGGGAGCTAAAATTGATCAACAAATGCATACTTGCTTGGTATATACTCTATTTAGGGTAATCCTATCAAAATTTTTGTTTTTTTACAAGTTTTAGTATTTCTCTTTTTCAAATATTTTCAGGAAAGAGAGTTCTGAACCCTTAAAATTTTGTTAATATACACTTTAATTTTACAATTTTTATAAATATCTGTAAAAACTCTAATTCTTTAGTTTAATTCGTGAATTTTAAAAAAAAATAAAAGTACATAATATACTTAACTCTTAAAATAATAAAGTTAAGAAGATATTACTATAATTAAAACAAAAAAATAAAAAATATTTAAGGGTAATAATTTTTTAAAGAATTAGGATTTATATAAATAATTTTAAAAATTATAAAATTATTTTGCATATTTAATTAAACCTTAGAGGGTTCAAAAATCATTTGTCTTATATTTTTTGAAAATTATTGTGGTCCAAAAATCATTTGTGTTAGTAATGAAATGATAGAGATGGAAGGGATTATTTTATTGGCGAGTGGTTGGATGTTTATTGTCATTAAATGGTTTTCTTCTTGAAGTATAATATATATAACAGAATATAAAATGACATACATAAGGGATAAGTAATTGCCTGCTTTCGCAACCATGGCTTTATTTAGCTTTTGCAATTCTCAATGAGGGTCGCTTTCTTTTGCTTTATTAGGTAGAAGAAACCCTTTTCCTCTTCATTAATATTGCATACTTTTGTCTTTGACATTTTGCATCACGCATTGGACTAACATTTTGATTCTAACACACTACATACATCCATAAAAGGAATACATCATTTTAATTGGTGTGAGTAATTAATTAAGGAAAAGGCCATTCGTACTTTAAAATTTGGTCAAATATATTTTTTTAATTCTTTTTTCAAAAATATCATATAAATTTTAATTTATTAAAAATTATTAGTTTAGAAGATTTTTTTTTGTTTTTTGTTGGAATTATAATAATATTTTTTAATTATCATTATTTTTAAAATTAAATATACTAAATTATTTTATTTTTGTCAAATTTTAAATTAAACCAACAAATTAGTGTTTTTGTGAGTATTTTTAAAAATAATAATATCTCTCTCTATAGATAGAGAAAAAGAGAGAGAAACTTTAGGAATGTGCATGTTATTTATCCATTAATTAATTTTTTTCTTTCACAATTGTTTTTACTGTAGAGTAAAGACATAAATAAATAAGAAATCTTAAAACAAATAAACCTACTATTATGTTATCATCAAATTAATTCAGAAACTTCTAACCACCGTGTATTTAAGATATAAATAGATAAAAAAAAGTCTTGGATGTAATTCCTAAGTCCATCCAATAACTTTTAACCTCGTATGCATTTAAAACATAAATAGATAAAATGTCTTAGATGGGACAAGCATATTTTGTATCCCTAAGTCCATTAAATAACTTTTAACTAATATGTAAATTCCGTATTTTTTATCTAAAGGTATTTTGATCAATTTATTTTGTAAGGATATTTTTATTATTTTTGATAAAATATGTGTTTGGATACTATATTTTGTATAATTAATACTATATGGATGTCATTTGAGCGATTTGAGAAGAGTTAGATGAAAATAAGAAAATTTTGAATATTTTACTTAGAGGTATTGACTACGCACTCATACTTCAAACTTAAATTTCTGTCAAACGAAACTTCTATTGGCAAACGACTTTTTGATACTTAAAATAGATGAAGAGATGATTGTATAAAAATAAACAGAAATAGAATTAGACTTTGGATAAGAAAGAAAATAATGTTGAAAATAGATAACGGACTTAAATGATATTTTTTAAGAGTGAGAATGATATTTTATAAGTATCAACACTTAGCATAAAAGTGTCGACACTCATGGTTAAATATCAACACTTTTGATAGTAAGGGGCCAAGCATTGATACTTTAGCACGTTTTGGGGGAAAATTTGAAGAGAAATTGCCTATATATAGTTCTAAGAGCCGTTTTTCTTCCTTTTCATCTGGTTTTTCTCCTCCTCTCCTCCTCTCCTCCCGTTTTTTCCTTTTTTCAATTTCATTCAATTTCTTTCATTTTCTATCAATTAAATAGCCATTTCTTGCACCAAATCCAATATACTTCATTCTCTCGTTATTATTTAAACTTTATTTCATTGTTTTGGGTGAAGATTTAAGCTCGAAAAATATTTAGAAATGTTAGGTCACTATTTACCAAATTTTGTGTGTGTGTGTGTGTGTGTGCGGAGGGTTGGTTTTTTTTTCTAAATTCCAGTAATTAGACCTTTCTAAGGTTAACTTCAACCTTTTGATATGTCATGCCCCGACCCTAGTTGATCACGTGACAATCACCGCGAATCCCAAAAATACATCTTATTACTTAGAATGCACCCGTAGAACCCGTAAGACATTAGTACTTGTTTTCAAACTCATTAACCAAAAATAACACAAAATATGGAAAATAAAAGATTTTCAATCATACAAATATCAATTTCTATATTTTTACAAAATACAATACATAAAGTATCTTTAATACAATTCATTTTCTATGCAGTAGACCATAATGTAAAACCTGAGTCGAGTACCTGAAAACTTGCTGACTCACGCTTCAGCTACGCTATGCCACGCCCATCTACACTATCTTGAAATGAGAAAGTGAGGGGTGAATATTTGAAAAATACTCAGTGAGTAGACAGATAACAAAACAAAAATCAGAGGCCTAAGCATTGATTACGACAAATCCTCGTAATCATAAAATCAATCATAGTGATATGTAGCATCATATGCATGACTAGAAAGTCAAAATCATATCAAATGTTTATAACCCCTCGGTCTATAGGATCCCACCCGCTCTCTCTAAGTTGTATGGCTAATCCGTAACCCTAGTCGGGTATATATGCCTATGTATGATATCCCTCGGTCTATAGGATCCCATCCACTCTCCTCAGAGCTATATGGCTGATCCGCAACCCTGGTTAGGATAGAATATAAGAAGGCTAGCAAGTTTTAGCCTGGACATGTGGATTTCACCCATCCACCTTGGACTGTATGACCCATCCATATTCTGGGGACTACTGAATTTCACCCACTCTCTAAGAGCTGCATGGCCAATCCTCACCCATATAGTCATTAGCATGGCACACAAAATCATATCTTAAAAATCATCGACCCCTCAGGGCAAAACAAATAACTAGTGGCACATAAGGCCAACACTCATTAGTGGCTCCCAAGGCTGAAATAATACTATAGCTCGCAAGGCCAAACAACATAGTGGTACGCAAGGCCAAAATCATAATCTGTGGCTCATAAGGCCAAAACAACTAGCATGGCACCCCGGCCATAATGCATGCTCTATGATGCCACATTCACATGTATACATAATATTGGCCTCCGGCCTCACATCTCAATATCAATACATATAATAGGCCTCCGACCTCACATTTATAGCAATGTAGGTTTCATATCAAACCTATCTCTATCACAAACAAGGGGCCAACCCAGACACCACATAATATACATCCAACGCCTCCTCATTTCAATCACATATACATATCCACATACTATCCTCTAGCATTATACTCATTCATAAATAATAATAAATGAGGCAAAAGAAAAGAATGTGTCCACTCACAGTCCTGGGGTGGGAAACCAGCCTCTCAATATCCTCCTTGCGGCAGATATGCTCCTGTCTCGACTGTCGCTCCTGGATACACATACAAACACATATCACAAAGTGCGTGCATGCTACAATACATGCTCATGCTACTCTCGTACCTCTCTCTCTCTCTCTCTCTTTCTCTCTCTCTATCCTCTCTCTCTTTAACATACAGCTATCACACGAACTTCGCTCTAAACATACATTTCTCATCAATTTCAACACCATAAGCTACCCAAGATCTCTAATTTATAAATACCTATGACAAATTAAAAAACCCCCAATTTCTAGGATTTTGTAAATAGTAACCTTAAAACCAAATCTTACGATTCATGCGCATCAAAGGTTTAAAATGGAGAAATGAGCTAAGGGATGGACATACTCAAGATGGTAGAAGTGTTCTGAGTCCCTTTTTACTCGATTCTCCTACTCGGTTACTGTTCATCATCACCCTTTACTTCGTGATTCCTCGCAAACCATCGTGTGAAACTCTGATCAGAGGGGATTTCTGGGTTCTGGTATGGATTCTTAGTTCATAGGAACTGGAATGGCGAAGTTTCGTGGAGAAATAGAGGAGATCATCTCATTGATGATTGAGAGAGTTTTCTACTATTTCTGGTAGAGAGAGAAGCTGAAAATTCAAAATGGGGAAGATAACCTGTCCTCGAGTATATATGCTGTAAAATCCTCAAAGGTGTCGATACGTTTCAAAATGTATCGATACCTTTGGCATTTTTCCTGCAACGTGTCAATACGTTTACCCCAACGTATCGATACCTTTGGTCAGAACACTGTTCACAAGCCTGCAGGGTGTCGATACCTTTCACCCAAAGTATCGATACCTTTGGCCTCAACAGTAAATGTATCAATACCTTCCTCAAAGGTGTCGATACCCTCGACCTCAGCCTCAACGTATCGATATGTTTCCCCAAACGTATCGATACCTTTGCTTCTGGTCCTCTTTCCGAGAACTATAACTTCAATTGGCCATAACTTTTAGCTCGGATATCCGCTTGAAACTCATAATATATCAATACGAAGCTCTCTTTGAGGTCTACAAAAATGATATGCAACTTTTTCTCAATTGGAGACAATTTTAGGGTCAAAAATCCAGATTTTTCTTATAAACTCATATCCTACACCACAATCTTATTCAAGACATATTCTTCAAGTTCTATACCCTCTCGTGCACAATCTAACCATGAAGACATGCATGAACACTCTTTAAGGATTTACTATTATACCCATAATGCTAAGGGACGGGTTTCAAACTTGACCAGAGTATTAATAGACATATGCCCCTCCCACTCAAAAAGTGGGAATGATTGATGATAATTGGGCCGTCAAAAGCACCTATCTCATCCTTTGATCATTTTCAGGTGATGGGACAGTGACGAGCTACAAAGCCGGTAGATGTGACTGCATCATTAAAGAAAATTGATTGCACACTATCCCATATTAGAAATCACATCCTTCCCATTCTTCGATGTCAAGTCATATCACTGTTCGAAGGAGGGACACTATATAGACCAAACTTCTTCAATGACAAAAGGGTTGGTTCTGAAAAACAACTAGAGCTACACTTAAAGATTGTGAGATATTAAGAGAGATCCGACAGTCTCATTTTTCATCGATTTTTCTTCATTATCTCCGTTGGGTATTTTCTACATACTTTCTCCCTTTTCAGGCCATTTACCATTTTCTTCTTATTGTTTTCCTTTTCTTTCATCCTTTTTTTTGACTTAGGCATCGGAGTTTTTTCATCGTGAATCCCTCCCGACGTCACTCCGAGGTATTTATTTTTTTTGCAGGCTTAGGAGGTGAAGCTCTACCGAAAACAGCCACATCTGCAGTTATTCTCTGATATAGAAATCGTCGTTCGATAAACAGCCGCATTGTCCTTACATCTTACCAGCTGGGTTATGTCACATTAGCCGTGAGGAGGGTCCATGGACAATTCTTGCATCAATATATTATAATTTATATTAAGTTATATTTGAGTCAATTTAATAGACTTTTGAGTTCATTAAATAATTTAATGACTAAACGATTTATATTTTTTAATCAATTATCATAATCAAGAATGTTAGCTTTCTTAACATATAGCAATTAATTATTCTCTTTTCGTAAGTAAAGTGAAGTAGTTTGCTATCAGTTATAATCTCTTATGTTTATTGTAATTGTAACAACCCGGACCTCACCCCGAGGGTATAATTGTCATTTCTTACATCTTTCATTCAAGCATCTGCATGCATTTCATGTTTTATGGGGTTATGGGTGTGATCCTAGGCTCGTGTGGAGCCTATTGAGTGAAAAATTTGATTTCTGGCAGATTCGGTCGACCGAACGGGGAGGATTCGTTCGACCGAATCAGTCGGTCGACCGAAGACAAGATTCGTTCGACCGAATAAACTTCGGCTGAACATTCGTTCGACCGATCCTTCGCCCGAATGTCAGGTGACTCTCTGTCAAAAATTCGTTCGATCGAATGGGCCTTCGTTCGACCGAAGTTTCGCCGTTCCAGATTCGTTCGACCGCCCGAGGGATTCGTTCGATCGAAAATTCGGCAGAACCTCTGAGTACTGTTCATGCCCGAGAATTCGATCAACCGAAGTACTGTTTCGTTCGACCGAAGGGTTTGGTTCGGTCGATCGAAGCTCGATTCGTTCGATCGAATCGGCGTGAAATGATGATTTTGCCCTCGTCCAGAAGCTTCCTTCTTAAGAAAACTTAAGGGCAAAATGGTAATTTCACCCTTTTTCTATAAAAAGGGTCAGGGGGGCCGAAATTTTCAGTTTCCTCTCTTCCTTTTCTCTTTTTCCTTCTCCTTC
>JAVXUL010022556.1:0-11806 GCA_035590515.1 Trichilia minutiflora
ATAAACAACATAAAATTTGGCCCACTGGCCATATCATCAACATATATCATTATCAAAGCATAAACATATTGAAAATTGGTCCACGACCTATATTCATATAAAACATATACATATTTCATATAAACAGAAATAATATACAAAATCATTTTATAAAAATACAAGCATATCAATGCGGTTATAGAAAAACAAGTTTAAATACAATAACAAAAACAACAATAGTCTACTCACTGCTTAGGAAGGGTATACACTTCCTAGTTCCCCTCATTCCTTGGCTCGGTACGCAGATTCCTCGCTTGCGCTTTGTCGTCTAATTATATATACCAAGCTATGTCAATATACATTTCTAAGGTACGAACATGACGTGTATGCGTGAAATGCATGCTACTCCGGGTTCCCTAAAATTGGACGATATGCTATATCGATTGAATCTCTTGTTATTCGTATAATTGCCTATATAACAATACTATAGACCCACATTATGATCAAACTAACATAATTTGACTCGTCCTCGTAATTCTGATAAGTGGGTCCCACATGCTTACCAAAATAGTAACTCTAATTATTGTTTACATTTATCCAAATTCCTCAAAATCGAATTTTTAGCTTATTATGACTTCTCCGACTCCATTACAACTTAACTAACATTTAAAAATTAGAATGTGTGCAATAAATCTACTAAAACTCATATGAATGTATAGTAAAACCTATATGATAAAAATTGACTAAAACGTGAGACAAAATATATAGACGAGTTAAAAATGTAGCTACGAACCTCGAGGTATGGTCGATTTTCCTTCATTTCGCTCGAAAGTCAAAAAACCCCAAATTTCTTCCTCGAAACCCTAGACGCTCTTTCGCGATTCCGTGCCTCTATCGTCAAATTATTGCTCCTAGGTGGTTAGACGCTGGAATGTGATTCGCAGGTAAAGAGAAATCAAGGTTTGGCAAGAAATCGGGTGAGAGATAAAGAGAACAGAGCATGCTCGTGCGTGAGGGAGAGGGAGAGAAGAAGGAAAGGAAGAAAAGAAGAAGAAAAATGTGAAATCTAACCTTTGACCCTCTATTTATAGAAAAAGAATAAAATTATCATTTTGCCCTTAAGTTTTCTAAAGGAGAAGCTTCTAGAAGAGGGTAATTTTGGTCATTTCACGCCGATTCGATAGAATGAATTAAAGTTCGTTTAATCGAACTATCCCCTTCATTTGAATGAACCGGAGTTCGTTCGAACCAACCCTTTGACATCTACAGAAGTCAGAGACCTTCAATTTTATCGATCAAACGAAATTCAATTTGGTCAAACGAACCATTGCTTCGATCGAACGAATAACTCATTTGATCAAACGAATCCCCCTATTCGTTCGAACGAATCAAAAGTCATAAATTTTTCAAGGAGTTGCCAAATTATCGATCGAATGAATTTGACCATTCAATCGATCAAACCTGCCAAAATGGCAATTCTTACTTAAATCTTCTCTGAAATTGAAAACCACCAACGGGGTCCTTACGTGCACACTCACAAAGTCTTCTTAACCAACATAAATCTTAAATATAACCCTGAAATCGTGCTGACAAACTATCAGTATATATGAGGGATGCACATGCATAAACAGTAAAAGTATAAAATTACCATTATACCCTTGAGATCTAAACACAGGGCTCACAAATCTACCTCCTTTAAAAGAATTTTATCCCCAAAATTGAACATAACTCAGTACTGACGTAACATCTAAAGCTCGAATTTTCAAGTCATTTTCTTAATAGCATTACTCCTCCACAGAATCTTAGTTATAGGAATGACTTTACTCCTCAATATCCGCTCCTGACGATCAAGGATAGCAACTGGTTGAACTTCACACTTCAAATCCTCTCTCAAATCGACGGAGGTACATCAATAACATGTGAAGGATCGAGAACATACTTTTTTAATATGGTTACATGAAAGACATCATATATCCTCTGTATTTCTGACGGTAGCTCCAACTTGTATGCCACTGGGCCAATCTGCTCAATAACCTTGAAGGGCCCAATATACCTTGGGTGAAGTTTTTCTCGATTTTGAGATCGAATTACTGCCTTCTAGGGTGATACTTTCAAGAATATCTGTTCACCCATATCAAACTCTAAATCTCTTCTTTTATTATCCGAGTACGACTTCTGCCTATCCTGAGCTGTCTTTAACTTGTCTCGGATAATTTTCACTTTCTCAATGGTGGCTTCGATCAACTCAATATTGTCTAGCTTTCTTTCGCCACTTCATCCCAACATAGAAGAGTTTTACACTTTCTTTCATACAAAGCTTCGTATGGTGCCATTCCTATGCTGGACTAATAACTGTTGTTGTAGGCAAATTCAGTTAATGACAGATATCGATCCCAGCTTCCTTGAAACTTTAATACACACCCTCTTCAAGAATAGGTAGTGTTAGTACTAGAGCTTAGGTGAGATGATTCTTCAACTCCTAAAAACTCTGCTCACATTTCTCATCCTATTCAAACTTCACATCCTTCCTTGTCAAACTTGTTAGTGGGGCAGCTATCAAAGAAAAGCCTTTCACAAACTTCCTGTAGTAACCTACTAATCCCAAGAAACTTCTAATCTCTATAACATTCTTGGGTTATTCCCACTGTACAATAGCTTCAACTTTGCAAAGATCCACAAAGATTCCTTCTTTTGAGACCACATATCCCAAGAATACTACTTCACGGAGCCAAAACTCATATTTTAAAAACTTAGCATACAGCCTTGTTTCTCTCATTGTCTACAATACGACCCGTAAATACTGAGTATGTTCTTTCTTAGTCCTCAAATAAACTAATTTATCATTAATGAAGACAATCACAAACTTGTCAAGGTACGAATGGAATACTCGATTCATGAGATCCATGAATGCAGCTGGGGCATTAGTTAACCCAAACGGCATTATAAGAAACTCATAATGACCATAGTATGTCCGAAAGACTATCTTAGTGCATCACTCTCCTTAATCCTTAACTGATAGTACCTTGATCTTAAATCAATCTTCAAAAATACACTTGCCCCTTACAACTGATCAAACAAGTCATCGATCTTGGATAATGGGTACTTGTTCTGGATAGTGATTCGATTCAACTGTCGATAATCGATACACAATCGCAGACTCTCATCCTTTTTTTTAACAAACAATACCGATGAACCCCAAGATGATATACTTGGTTGGATAAAACCCTTATCAACTAGTTCTTAAAGTTGTATCTTCAATTTCTTGAGCTAAACTAGGGCCATACGATAAGGCAGCATCAAAATTATTGTAGTTTCCAGAACTAAATCGATGCTAAAATCAAATTCTCATTCTAACAGTATTCCTGGTAATTCATCTAGAAACATCTAAAAATTCCCTCACTACGAGGACCTGATCAATGGAATACCCGAAGGCGATACTATCAATAACATGTGTCAAAAACCCTTGACACCCTTTCTTTATCAATTTCTAAGCTTCCATCGTACAGATTAAACTACTAGACAAAATACTCCCTCACTTGTGAAAACTATCTCTGATCCCTTGGGTCCTCTGAATACTACTTGCTTAGTGAAACAGTCCACTGTCGCTCAATGTCTGAACAACCAATCCACGCCCAATATAGCATCAATATCCTCCATCCTTAAAGGAATCAAATCTGCTACTAGCTCAGCTCTATCACTATTACTATACAATCTCTAAACACAGTCTTCCTCAATAACTTCTAGCGTAAAAGGGATGAACTATTGTCTCTTGATCTATGGGTGATAACGGAACACTAGCTTGAGATGCTAAAGTAGTGTTGAATAAAGATCTACTAGAACCCGGATCTATTAATACATATGCTGGTTGGTTGAAAATCATAACAGTATCGATCTCCCCATCTGGGTTAGCTTGTGTCTGCTTCTAATTGAAGGCAAACACTCTGGTCTAGACTCTATCTCAAGTCCTTTGGGTACCACGGGATGCTACTGAGGAATTGCCCACACCTGATCTCCTACATCTAGAGACTGCAGGCAGCTCAACTGGTGGATGTTGTTGACCTGTCAGCGTGCTTTCATTTGGGACAATACATTATGATGTGTTCTACCTCTCCACAATGAAAGCACGCTGACAGGTGGTGATATAGGCTTGTATGATGTCATCGATAATTAAGGCACTTGTCTATACTCTGACTCTGTGTCGATCTCTGAGTCTGTCCAGGAGTTGACGACCTAAATCTTGAGGGTCTCCGACTCGGGGGAGAGTGTGACGAAATACTAACAGGACTGATAGCAGAGGCACCACTAGATGATCCGATGCTATGGCTCTTCTTAGATAGAGAGTCAACCTGTATACTTAAATCCTTCCTCTTCTGAAACTGACTCCTTGCCAACTTTTCTGTTCAAAGAGCCATCTGAATCATTTCTTTATACCCCTGAGTCCCTGACAGTGACATCCTCTCACGGATCTTAAAATTTAGACCCTCTTCAAATTTAGCACACAGGCTCTCTTCATTTGCAAACTCTGGCACAAACTCCACTAGCTCTCTCAATTGGGTCTCATATTCCATCACCGTCTTACCCATCTACTTCAATCGAAGAAATTCCTGTTTCTTCTGGATGCAATGGAAAGGATTAAAGTACTAGTCTCAGAATTCTTGCATAAAATTATCCCAAGTCAATTGTGCTAAGGCTTTGGCTTGTATATTCGCCCACCAAGTAGCTGCACTACCTTCTAACAACCTGACAGACACTTTTAACTTATACTTGTCCTCTAGCTTTATGTCATTCAAATCATCTTTGTACACTTCCCAACTATCGCAACTCTTTGATCAGTTTGGATAACTTCGAAGCCGATCTGGATGCTTCAGCGGCCTGGGCATTCTAATATACCATAAAGGCAGCCCATTGCTCACGAGTCATATTAAGAGGCATTCTTATGCCTGGTTACTAGTATTGAGGAGGAGGCTCATACTGTTCCTCGGGTTCTGGCTGAGGCATATACAACGTAGCCTCTTCTTCGTTAGACACTACCTCTCTTCGTGGTCTACCACGACCTCGTCTAGATCTCGAAGATATTATTACTATAAAAAGAACACCGAATTTCAATTACATGTATTTAACACGGTGATGATGCTTTCTATGACTCGACTCACCTAGTCTACTAGAAAAATTTTCAAAAACCATAAAATCACGCAGAAGAGTTCAAAACATAGTTTGAAAATCAAGTTTGGGTGTTTCTAAAATTGTTTTCAAACCAAAAGCTTTTATACCACTAAAGTTGTCATGTCTTAACTCGTGGGTCTCACACGTGACAATAACCATAGATTCCTAATAGACATTCCTTAGGACTAGAATGCTTACTAAGAACCTGTAAGGCTAAACTCATAAATAAATATAATACATTTCGAAAACAATTAATAAAGCACTTCCAAAATCAAACCATCCAAATCCACCCAAACTTCAAAATATTTCAAGAAACCACAAACACTTCTATAGAAAATATTTTAATTCTTTTTCACAAACCAATCATCGAAATATAAAAGTAATAGATCTCAAGTAAATCAAAAAAAAAAAATCCAAATCATAATACATTGGTTTCCATTACCTAAATAAAAATACAATTCAAATCACAAAATAACTCCAGTTAACTAGACTCTTCTAAGTGAGTCGATTACAGAAGTATACCTGCACTTCTCTAACTCAGAAAAATCACCACCACCGTTAGCCATTAACTTAAGTGAACCTGAAACTGAATGGTGAGAAGGGGTGAGTATACGAGAGTATACTCCGTGAGTGAACTAAAAGTAAACATAATTTAATAAAAGTTAATTCATAAATAGAAAGCAGTTCTAAGGTATGATACAAACAATTCGATAAAAGTAATAAACATTTAGTTTAGCTTAAAACCTCAAATTAAATATTAAAATCATTGATTGACTGCCTTTCTCAGAGATTACCCTGGCCCTGGCCATCCCGAGACCGTCAGTGAGTTTTATATGCAATAAAATCATACTATTTATAAAAATAGGTTTTAAATGCAAAGAATAAAACATATAGGGTTTAGTTTTATAAAAACTAGCCACCACTGATGTTCGCCTCGGATTAGCCACAGGGTGACATCCATGACTAACCCGATGAGACTCACAGGTGGTCAAAACCCAACCTCATCACAATACAACAACCATACATCACCCTCACCTGTGAAGTCTTCGCTCACCTAGGCGACTTCTTAATTAGGCCGACCCTAGGCTACCTCCCCTGTAGCTACAGTAAATAATCCTCGTCTACAAGGCTGTCATCATCAATATATAAATCTAACCATCATGGCTGTCATCACAACAAATATAAAATCTGACCCTCTAGTCGTAACATCATATAAATGACATAAAACTTGGCTCACTGGCTATATCATCAACATATATGATTATCAAAGCATAAACATATTGAAAATTATCCCACGGCCCATATTCATATAAAACATATACATATTTCACATAAACAGAAATAATATACAAAATCATTTTATAAAAATATGGGCATATCAATGCGGTTATAGAAAAACAAGTTTAAATACAATAACAAAAATAGAAATAGTCCACTCACTGTATAGGGAGGGTATACACTCCTTAGTTCCCCTCGTTCCTTGGCTCGATACGTGAATTTCGCGCTTTGTTTCCTAATCACATATACCAAGCTATGTCAATATACATTTCTAAGATACGAACATGACGTATATGCGTGAAATGCATTCTACTCTGGGTTTCCTAAAATCGAATAATACGTTATATCAACCAAATCTCTCGTTATTCGTATAATCGTCTTTATAACATTACTATAGACCCACATTATGACCAAACTAACATAATTCGACTCATTCTCATGATTCTGATAAGTGGACCCTATATACTTGTCAGAATAATAATTCCAATTACTGTTCATATTTATCCAAATTCTTTGAAATCACATTTCTAGCTTACTACGACTTTCCCGAATTCATTACAACTCAACTAATGCATAAAAACTAGAATGTGTGCAATAAATCTATTAAAACTCATACAAATATACAGTAAAATCCATAAGGTAAAAATTGACTAAAATCGAGACAAAATATATAGATGAATTAGAAATATAGCTACGAACCTCGAGGTATGGTCAGTTTTCTTTGATTTTGCTCGGAAGTCAGAAAACCCCAAATTTCTTCCTCGAAACCCTAGATGCTCTTTCATGATTCCGCTTCTCTATCGTCAAATTATTGCTCTCAGGTGGTTAGACGCCTGGAATGTGATTCCCAGGTGAAGAGAATCAAGGTTTGGCAAGAAATAAGGTGAGAGATAGAGAGAGCAGAGCACGCTCATGCGTGAGGGAGAGGGAGAGAAGAAGGAAAGGAAGAAAAGAAGAAGAAAAGTCTGAAATCTGAACTCTGCCTCCTATTTATAGAAAAAGGGCAAAATTATCATATTATCCTTAAGTTTTCTAAAAGAGAAGCTTCTAGAAGAGGGTAATTTTCGTTATTTTACGCTGATTCGATCAAACAAATTGAAGTTCATTCGATCGAATTACCCCCTTCGTTCGAATGAACCCTTCGATGTCTACAGAAGTCAGAGAGCTTTAATTTTATCGATCGAACAAAATTCAATTTGGTTGAATGAACCATTGCTTTGATCAAACGAATAACCAATTCGATCAAATGAAGTCTCATTCAATCGATCAAATCCCCCTATTCGTTCGAACGAATCAGAAGCCATAAATTTTTTAGGGAGTCATCAAATTATCGATCGAACGAATCTAACCATTCGATTGATCAAACCTGTCAAAATGGTAATTCTCACTTAAGTCCTCTCCAAAATTGAAAACCGCCAATGGGGTCCTTACGTGCACACTCCCAAACTCTTCCTAACCAACATAAATCTCAAATATAACTCCGAAATCGTGCTGATGAACTATCAGTATGCATGACGGATGCACATGTATGAACAATAAGAGTATAAAATTATCATTATACCCTTGAGATCTAAACACGAGGCTCACAGTTATAATTACAATTAAATTATTAAAAACTGGAATAAGACTGGTGGGCATAATATTGACAGTGAGTAGCTTACTATATAATTAGGGTTTTACAGATTTAAGTTCAATTTTGATGAATTAATTTAAACTATGTTATTTACGTTGTGTAATGAATAAATCAAAGGTTGAATTATCAAAAATTTGAAATCAATTTGTAAGTGTAAGAATGAGATAGTAAGTTATAAAGCTAAATTAAGTTCGAATTATCAATAATTATTGAATTATATATTGGCTATAGGATTTTATTGTTGAAAACTAGTTAAATGACGAAAAGATGAGTTATGCCTCAATGATTAAAAGAAGAGTAGAAAAACTTAGATTATAATCTATAATCATGCATATAAGGTTAAATTATTATTATTTGGAGTTTAAAATTAATATGAGTATCGTTATTCATGTAATTAGGTACGGACCCTACGAGAGAAGAGTCTATATGTCGTGAGAGATAATAAGGAGTGCACACCTTCCTTAAACATTGAGTGGATTTTTTTGACTTATTTTGATTTCTTTTAAAATGTTTATCAAAACTTAAATATTTTGAATGTATTAGTAAGTTAGAAACATGACTTTATATTATATATTTTAAATTAAATATTAAATTATAATTAATATTTATAATTGAATACGGTTTACATTATGGATTATATAAGATTGAGGCCAAAAGTCTTATTGTGGTTTTGATTTACTAATATTGATAATTATTTTGGCATGTATATAGTTATAAAATAATTTTCATAAGGAAATTATACCTGTTAATTTTATAAATGGGTTTGATAAACATACCGATCATCACTTTAAATTTATATATTAATACACACATATATATGATGATTATTTGGATTGGATTTGATGATGATTTGTTATGAAGATATGGTTAATAAACCTGGATTATATGAATTGCTATATGATATTATGGACGGAGAGTTATCTATAGTTACAAGATTTTAATAGCCTAGAATGGATTTATAAGAGGTCATTCAAGTGAGTGGTGCACTAATAGGGTCGTTATAAGGGAGATGATGATCCCATGGTGATAAAGTGACCCACTAGGTGAAAATGTTGAGGATAGTCACGTGGTATCGCATATGATTACTCAAAACCAACGTTAATGGTGGGCAAAGTTTTTCATAAATTTGAATATATACTACTATATTTTATTTAAAGAATGTTTTATTTCACAATCATTGATTTATATGCATAGAAAACCTATTGATTATCTCGACATTACTCTTGGCTAAATAATATCAAGAAAAGGAGTCAGTCTGATGATTTTGAATTAACAGGCCATTATTTTAAACTAAACAGAATGATTTTTCATGTTTTATAAATGATTGCATTTTAAAACCGTCTTTGTATTTAAAACTATAAATTTTAATCATTTTATATAATTATTTGTATGTATATATTTATTTATCCACTCATAGAGTATATGACAGTGTATGATAGAAGTATTAGAGATAGAGTTAGAAAAGATTTGTACAACTTCAGGAATAATCTCTCATTTTGACTCACTGTAAGATTAGATGGTTCATTAGAAGCTCATTCGATTTATTTATATATTTAAATTTTAATATTTATCTTTTATTGTATTTTGGAACAAATTAATGTAAACTTCAAATGATTTGTATTTGTAATCCTTGTGATGATTGATGATTTATGTTTTTAAAGTAATTAATGGATTTTATAAATGGGTTTGAAATATGATAAAGAAATGTTGAGTAAGAAATGTTATGATGGCGATTTTTTCTTTAATTTGGAAGTGTTATAAATGAATTTAGAATGGATTAGAGATTTGTGTATTATTTTTTATTTGAGTTAAGTTTGGTTTGGAATTGGTTAGATTTTGGATTGAGAAATTATGAATTGATTTTTCATTTTGTATTAAAAAAAAAGGAGAACTTAAGTTGTTGGATGTTGGGTTGTTTGATTTGTTTATATTAAAAGTGTATTTTGAATTGTTTTATCAGGTAATTAGAAGTCTTATAGGCCCTTAGTGTGCATTTTAGTCTAGCAAATGTATATCCAGGATTTATAGTGGTTGTCACATATAGGTCCCACTAGTCAGAGCGTGATATATATTAAAAATAATAGTTAAAGCAATTAGTAACTTAATGTAAAATAAGTAATTTTAAAAAATATACTATTTAATTTAGTCTTATATGTTAATTATGAGTAGTAAATAAAAAAATCAATTAAGTGACTGTTATTGATCTAAAATCAAGTATGAATTTAATTTAAACATTTTATTTTATTTTATTTTATGCTTACGATGAATTGGAATTAGGATGTGTGAAACTAAAAAACAAAGTTAATAATAAAGTTTGATCTTAACATATTAAATCAAAGTCACATCCTAATCCTAAGAATCGACATACCTGACAATCACCACAAACCAAAAAATTATATTCATTATATTAGAATATATCTTAAGGACACATAAGTCATAACACAATTTCCCAAATTATCAAAATATACATTAATCCAATAATTTTCAAATCAAATACAAACCAATATCATTTATCAGTATTAAACCAAAAATCCAAACATATCTTATTTCAATACAAACTCTATAAAACAAATGAAATTAGTTACACAAGTTCTTCTTAATGGATCAAAGCATAAAAATTAGTCAAATACCTTAAATCCACACTGAAAACTCTAGTCTACTTACTTAATCCTAATGTACGACTATACTATCCTGAAACGTGAAGAAAAGAGGTCAATATTAGATAATACTCAGTGAGTGAACTTATAAAATGATTTACACCTTTTAATCACATAAATAAGATTACTATAAAGCTTTTTACCACCCAATAATCAACATTAAACTATTTCATCCATGAAAAGAAACCCAATCCACATCATATATGCCATTTTTATCACAAATTCAAATCATCATTTTGTATAAAATAATTATCAGAAGCAAGTTGACTCAATATAAAATAATAAAAATGTTACTTGGTTGTCACTGACCTAAATATCATATCAATAATCTGTTAGTGTGCAACATCCCGTATCTCACCCCGAGGGTATAATTATCATTTTTTACATCTTTCGTCTATACATCTGCATTCATTTAATGTTTCATGGGATTGTGGGTGTGATCCTAGGCTCGTGTGGATCCTATTAAGTGAGAATTCGAATTTTGGTGGGTTCGGTCAACCGAACGGGGGAATGCATTCAATCGAATCAGTCGGTCGATTGAAGGAGTTATTCGTTCGACCGAAGTGTGAATTCATTTAATCGAAGTGGTGGTTCGATCAATCGGTAATTTACGAGCTCTTTGAGTACTATTTATACCAAGGGATTCGGTCGATCGAAATATGATTCGTTCGATCGAAGGGGTGGTTTGATCGACTAAATCGATGCTAAATGACGAAATTGTCCATTTCTAGGAGCTTCTCCCTTAAGAAAACTTAAGGACAAAATGATAATTTCACTTTTTTTTTATAAAAAAGGGTCAGGGGCCGAAATTTGATGGATTTCTCTCCTTCTCCTCTTCTTTTCTTCCTCCTTCATTCATCCTCTGACTCACACACACACATTTTTCGTTTTTCGTCATTTCTTCGATTTCTCCTCACCATTTTGCTGCATTCTAGCTCCCGAGCGCGAAGGTAGCTTCAATTTGTGACTAGAGGCGCCGGATTTGAGTGGAAGAAGTTAGGGTTCCAAGAGAGAAATTTGGGCTTTTCGTGTTAGAGGCGAAATCAGAGTAAACCGACCACACCACGAGGTTCGTAGCTTCATTTCTAACTCGCCT
>JAVXUL010022577.1:0-11804 GCA_035590515.1 Trichilia minutiflora
TAAATTATATACAGAATAATTTTGATTATTTTATCCGAGCACAGTTCAAAACCTTGTCATTAAGATGATATTCCCAGCCAATAAAGTGTTAATTACAATTGGCCAATGACTCTAATAAAAAAGCTCAGTAAAAATTAGATCTTTCAATTCTTATAACTCTAAGCTTGGCAATATTTCCAAAAATGAAATTCCTCAAATCGTTAGTTATTATACGTTGAAACATTGATCATAGTCTCCTAACATTAGAACAAGCACAATCAGTGAGAATCTCTTTAAACTACATGACTGAGCCTCATATAACCATACGGCCTAACACAATCGCACTCAATTTTTAACATTGTAACTCAACTAACAGAAGGGAGAAAAATGAATTTCAAAAGAATACCCCAGAAGACCAACCTCTCTTCGCTGCCCTGATATAAAACGTCCCGTCAAATCGTCCAAAACATCCAAGATTCCAACATGTCATCAATTGTAACTTTCCCATTACCATCCAAATCATACACCTTGAATATAACTACGACACAGACAAACTCCAAAATGAAAATAAACAAACAAACAAATAAGAACTCAATAATTATTCCAAACATAATTAATATTAAAAAATATCTTGTATAAATATAAATAAAGCAGTACATTCAATTTTCTGTTGCAATGCTGCAAGTGGACTAAATGCAGACAGAAACGCTACAAATTCTTTGAAGTTTAATCCGTCTAGCATCCTCAACAACCTCTGATCATTCAAATAACACAATAAATGAATTAATTAATCGTTTTCTCTGATGAGATACACATACATACATTCATACATTTGTACATCCATACATGAAAGAAGAGTAATGTGAGAAAATAAGGACCAGGGAGAGAGGATTGACGGCGAATTCAGGTACGGACAAGAACTCCTCGGCTCGAGATGAAGCCTCCGTTATTGCGATCGAGCTGGCAAAACCTCTGATACAGAGAAACAATCTCCGGCTACGAAACTGAAAAAACATACATTGATCAAAAAATAAAATCGACGGCGGAGAAAGACAATGCCAACGAGACAGAGTAACAGAGTTAGATTTATTTACAGGCGTGGTTACAGTGTCGTTGAACTTCTTCGATGTCGTACTGACTGAGCATCGACGAAGTGTTTCCCATGGTCTTTAGGTTCAGTCGCCGGTAAGATCGACGGAGAAAGGGAAGGAATTGAGTGCGGTAAGGTTTAACGGAGTAATCGAGGAGACTAGATAATGAGGATCGAAAGTCGGTTGGTTTACGGTTATTTCGTTTATTGCTACGATCGAGGTAGCCAGGTGGGCGAAACTTTCTCTCGCTGTTAGTGCATGGTATGTTTGGACACTTGATTAATTTTATCCTTGCAAGGGATATTATATAATGCCGTAAAGGTACAATAAAATCTAATTCCCTATTTCGTACTTTCAGTGATAAAGACATAGTTTGTCCATTCTCCATTTGTATAAAATAAGTTCAATAGCCTCATACATTGGCTACTCTATTTTTTTTTTTTTTTTAAAGGAAAAATTCCTTGTGATTAAAATTAGGATTTTAAATATTTTTGAAGGAATATTTTATGAATAATATCTTATAAAAAAATATAAGTATTTTCAAAATATTTTATTAAAATATAGTAGTATTTTTAAAGAATATATTAGAGATTATTTTTTAAATTATGCAGTAAAATGTTTTTTTTTTAATTTTATGAATTTTGATTATAACATTAAATGTTAGTACACAGAACTCAATGTTGTATAGGAGTAACGCAGCCCTGTAGCCAAACACCACTCGAAAATAATTTTCGAAGAACTTGATCATCTTCCTCGAGGAATTGAGACAAAGCCCAGAGAAACAGAGTGAGGAGCTCCAACTCGAAGAAACCAAAGAGTTAAACATCAAAAATGGTATGTATCGATGCCCTTAAATTCCATTGTTAATCGTCTTTTAATTCGATTTTTTTTAAATAATTTTATTTCTAGACCAAAACAAACCTGTAGAATCAGTGAATATTAGTAATCTGAAAGTGATAAAAGCAATTAAAGAGTAATATTTACTGGGGTATGCAAAAGTGATCAGATTCATTGCTGTTTTTTGTGATTATGGAGAAGAAAAATCGATTTTCCACTTATTGAACCAAAAATTTGTGGATTTCCTTTTCTTTTTTTTTTTCAGTGAGCTTTTAAAAGATTAGTCTTGTCAGACGTATTTCACCCATGTAATTTATTTAAGGTTAAATTTGTAAAGATCTCCTTGCTATCAGCTCAGAGAAAAGCATATTTTCATATAGCTTTCAATTGGACCAAATGCGACAGTCTGATGGGTCTGTGCTAGTAATGGGAGGGGGTTTGATTCTTGAGTTGGGTAGTATAGAGACACGATAATGTGAGTTGGGTAGTATATAGATGTGAGAATTGTGTGTCAAAATTATGTGCTGATTGGATGATTTTCTAAATTTATGATGCATAAATGTAACTTCTTTGTTTGTGTGGAATCTCACTGTAGTTGAATGCAGTAGTTTGGTTAGCTTGTGATTGTAATGGTTGGGGGATTCTCTTCTTGAATAGGGTAGTATACACCCACAAAGATGACTTTTTACTTGTTGAATCTTGAGATATTTGAAATTTTATGTGTCAAAATTGTTGGCTCATTTGATGATTTTCCAACTTTACGATATAGACATGCGGCATCTTTGTTTGTTAGGAATCTTACTGTTATCAAATGATGGACTAAAAGACCAATCTTGAATTCTCAGACGTGTTTACAGCTCTGTTTAGTTTACCTCTTGACTGAGATCTGAAATGTGTTGTAACTTATTTTGCAGGCTATGTATATCCGTGTTAAGCGCAGCAAGACAACTTACTTTATCCAGTGTGATCCAACGGAGACAATCCAGGATATTAAGCAGAAATTGCATGATCTGATTGATCAGCCAATTAATGATCAGCGTTTGATTTTGGTTGGGACACGGGAAGTATTGGAGGATTCAAAGACGTTGGCTGATCAGAAGGTTGTGATGCAAAATCAATATTTGTCAGTTTTTTCTTTCATTTGTTTGTCCTGTTCTCTGATCTCATTGACATAGACATAGAATTATTTTTCTGACGGCATTTTGGATGTCCTATCTTTGATCCTTTTCAGTTGGATGTTGACATGTACAGTAAATTCTCCTCTTTCTTTTCAGGTTGAAAATGATGCTGTTGTGGCACTGACATTGAGAAAAGGTGTCTTTCTATTCCTCTATGTAATTTCCATTCTCCTTAGGCTTATTAATCATACATTAGTCTGGTATTATCGATTTCACTGATTTGGTTTCCCAAGTTAGTTGATTTGACTCTAAATTTTACAATGAATCCTTCATTTTTTATTTTAATACAAGAAGAAATACATTGTTTCACTGAGTGTATGTTTTATGGTAGAAAGTGCTTATCTGTTTTGTTTCCTGCATTTTTATCATCAAGAGTTTCATTGCAACCGGAGATTGTTAATCTTCTCTCAGTTGCAAATTATCAGTTGTTGCCTTTGGTGATAATACATTGAAATGGACTAAACGATATGCTCTAGAATAGTTTTGACCAATATTTTCTCAGAATGTTGTGAATTGTTTATTTCCTGTCACTAAGTGGCTGATTCAAGTTTAGCTTACTTGAGCTTCACTATGGTTATTTTCCTTGAGTCAATTATATTGACTTCTGCACTGCACCATTACATATTTGCTTGTGGCTGGCTTGCATTGTTTGTGAACATTTAATAATTACCATGCTTACAGGCATTCTGATTCTTACATGTCAAATACGATTCAAGTCTCCTTGTTTGTTCTTGTTTAATACGAATAATTTGAAAACTTGTCCTTTCTTTCTTGTAGACGACCATGAGTTTGAGGATGTCAACATTGTTTGGCCAAATGATTTCTACCAATCTCGTGATGCAGATTAGTGGCAATTGGTGAAACTACAAAGCGGATTCAATAAATCTCTGCCGTAATATTCTAGTGTAGACTGTGCTAAGCAACACACGGGTTCACTGCCTTCATTGTATCACAAAAACATTTTTGTTTATGTATGTAGTAAGTTTCATTTTCAGTCTAACGTTTTATATCAACATGGTTCTGTTGCATCAACTGCTTATGTTAGGGCATAATTGAAATCACAATGTGCTTCTATGTTGGTCTGTTGGATGTATGACTTCTTTGTTTCATAGAACAATATTAAAAGCAATGTCTTTTCCCAGAGAATCAAAGGAATTTGCTCCCCTTTTCAATCCCTTTAATCTTCTTTCATAAATGAGTGCATTTTTTTTCTTTGTTCCTTTTTCTTTGGTTATAATTTTAAAAATTATAATATAAAATTAAAAATGTACAATATAACTAGATGTACAAAAGCATAACTCATTACAGTTAATACAGGGATGCAAGCAAGATAAATCAATTCGTTTTAATCGCTAAACCTATACCAATTGAAAATATGAAATTTGATAACCAAAAAGATATAATTATTATTTTGGTTTTTTGTTATGATTCTTTTTTATCCCTAATAAGAATTGAAGGAGAGAAAAACAGCATTGGAGAACTGAAAGCAGAGAAACAATATAATCTTCAAATTCTTTAACTTAGAAGCTGAGTTAAAATTGCATTATCATTCGTAACTTTATAACTAAAACTGTTTCAAAGTTGGTATCATTTGAAAACTAGAGAGGTAAGCTTCTCGGACATGAATCTGGGGATACCAAGAAGAATTTATGCTCGTTTCTTTATAGCTTACTCAGTTTCAAAGCAGAGTTAAAACTGCTCGAGTTTAGAGGATATTTTAATCTAATTAAATGCTTCTTTTATTAAATTTTGGGTATTCTAAGGAGTCGTATAAGATATGTTTATGTTTAATCCGAATGTTTTTCCTGCATCACTAAATCAACAAACAGCAACTATTTAGGATACGAATCCTTAATAAAACACTTAATCTGAAAATCTGTCCCTTCCTCACATATCCCAACTGGAGACTCCGCAACTTCGGAACTGAAACCAACTCATCCATTCATCATCTTCACAACAACTCACCCATATCTGCAGGATACAACAGCAATCAATTTTCACAAACTCCGGCAACATGGAACATAGAGTTCCCCTCCTGTCCGAATTATTCTTCTCCTCCTCGAAATCTACAAGTTTTGCAATAGTCCCATCTCTAGTTTCTTGTGGGGCAAGCAAGATGTTGTCTGGTTTGATATCATTGTGAAAATTTCCATTCCCGTGAATAGATTCGAGTCCTCTGACGATATCCTTGTGTAATTCCAAACCTCGTTGACGGAATTCTTTATTATAAGTTTGAAAACAAAAAAATTATGACTCTATCCAAATAGTATAAAATTTGAAAAACTATAATTTTTTAACAATTCATTATAGAATACCAGAGCTCAAAGTTTCATCTCATAGCTCTAATGAAGTCCAACTCAAGTTTTTGAACTGTTTTAGCTCCTGCAAATTTGATTCCATTACCACTCCACATCAAAACGAATTCTTAATCCTTTCAATTTTATGTGTTACACTTAAAAATCTTAAAAAATAGAACCAAAAACTTAAAAAGATTGCAACAAAAAATTTAAAACAGGTAGTAATAAACTTGAAGGAGATTCTTGGCAATAGCAAAATGCAATCCCGACCAAAAGGTTAGTTAATATTAATATTACTTTTGTAACATAAATAAGGTTTCATTGAGAAATAAATAAATAAATAAAAATTCCTTCTAAAAATTAAAAGCTTAATATTCAGACTAAATCATTATTCTGTGGCCAGATTAATAATTCAACATTGTAAAATTTTTATTTTAAATTAAAAACAACCTTAAAAAAAATATTCTATTGCATTAACTTTCAAACAAACAAAGTCTAAAATATATTACAATATGCTACACATTATAATTGTAAATATAATGAATCACATAAGTTGTGTTTATTTTATTGTAAACATTAATTCTTATAAAATCGATATTATACAGTGAAACAATTAATATAAATTTCTCCGAAGAGCTTGGAAATTGCCTGCTCGCAGATTTTTCACTGGCCAGTTCAGAGAGTTCTTTTGAGGGGCAAAATTTTACCAACATAACTTAGATTGGACTGTAATAAAATGTCTTTGAATGACAACCTGTAGGAATAATGTTATATATCTCAACATCATTCACTCTGCAGACTCCATGGAAACCATTACGGTTGAATGCTATAACTAACTAAGCTTTCATGGCAGACTCTAGGCACACAAAATTTTAGTGTCCTCTTCAAATGAGGAGAGCAAAAGAACTGGTGTGGAATCTAATGGTTACTGTTCATTAAATTATGAACCCAGGGAGAAACTGGTTGTTCTCGAAGAAATTAAATCCAAATGCGGCAAAAAGCTTCCTCTAGCACCCTTTTCTTGCTCAGCTTTATACTCCATCCTCCAGCCTTTCTACCTCTCTCCGCTCCAAGTTTCATCATTTCCTCATTGTAACCATGTATGTCCATGACCCCTGGAAGTGTTACTGGTTGCGGAATGCTTGTTAGTCGTGGCTGTCCTCCAGCATCTGTGGGTGTATATTGTCAATGTGTGCCAACACTAATGCCTCCTTGAGAACTCTGTCTCACCTGTCTCAGAAGAAAAAAAATTTTAATTATACCAAATTTAGATAATGTCCATGAATCTCATTTTTAAACAATAAAAATAAACTAATACTCTGTTTAGAAAAGGCTCTAGCGTAAATTTTCAACAATGTGCAGGTCCCAATCAACAGTATTTCTCTTGAAATTTTCATTATGTCAAGTTTGAGAGCGAGAAACAAAACGTATCAGTCAGGATGGAAATTGAAGCTCCATTTCCAAGATGCCATAGGCAAACCTAACTGCTCAAGGACAGTAAATTTATATATAAATGGACGTTTTGTATGGTTTTAGTGCTTATAACAAAAGCATTGAAGACTGTAGATCACAGTCACAGTATGGACAAGGTGGACAAATACCTGCCTGCACATCATTTCAGACCTAGGATTGGTACATTAAGGCACATAAGTTAATCCAAATTCATTCTAAATCGATGCAATATCTTATTTTTATTTCCTTTTAATAATGAAAAATAATAAGGCCCAACAACTCCAGTTATAGTGTTACATAATGCAACTCTCTGACCAATTATGTGTAGGATTGGTTTCTATTTTTATCCATCATTTATGGAGGCCAATCCCATAAAAAATTTTGCAGCTAGAGAAGGTACTGCTACTAGATTTTAGTTTAAATGTATACTTCATAAAGCATAAAGTAAAAACATGCGGCGTAAATGTTTACAGCACGATTGAATTTGAAAAGGTTGCATCATCTCTAAACATCAAACCTGTGCAAAGAAAACTCTAAAGAATGCATCCAAGGTAATTGTACACCAAGGTTCTTTCTTGCCAAACATAAGTCAAACTGTGAACCCCGTGTTTAGATCTCGAGGGTATGATTATAATTTTACACATTTTTTGTTCATATATTTGTATTTATCATGAATTTCGATAGCACGTCAGTGCAATTTTGGGATTTATTCTTAAGAATTGGCTGGTTAGGGGGTGTTGAGAGTGTAAACTTAGGGACCCCATTGATGGTTTTCAATTTGGAAGAGGATTCAAGTGAGAATTGCCATTTTAGCAGGTTCGATTGACCGAATAGCCTGGTTCGTTTGACCAACAATTTGGAGATTCCTTGAAAATTTTGTGACAATTATTCGTTCGACCGAATGGATGATTCGTTTGACCGACGAAATAGAAGTTCCCTGGAATTTTCGAGTGTCGAAGGATTTGTTCGAATGAACCCCTGTTCGTTCGACCCTAGGGGGTAGTTCATTCGAACAAGCTCCGATCCGTTCGACCAAATCGGCATGAAATGACGATTGTACCCTCTTCTAGAAGCTTCTCCTTAAGAAAACTTGAGGACAAAATAGTAATTTCATCCTTTTTTTTCTATAAATAGGGGGCCGGTACGCACTTTTCTTTCCTCTGTCCATCTTAGCCATCACCCGAATTCTTGACACATTTTCGATTTCTCTTCGCCTGTCGATCACATTCCTCACATCTAACTTCTCGAGAGCATCAATTAGAAGTGCGGAGAACGAAAAGTACGTCTAGGGTTTCCTTCAAAGATTTTGGGGTTTTCTGACTTCCGCGCAAAACCGAGGAAAACCAACCATACCACGAGGTTCGTAACTTCATTTCTAACCTGTTTGCATATTTATTTTTGTGTTTTATCAATTGTCGTTCATATGAGTTTTACTGTTCATCCGAATAAATTTTGACTAGATTTATCGTGTACTTTTAGTTTCCATGCGTTCTTCGGTTTGTAGTGAAGTTAAGAAAGTCATAGGAACTTAGGAATGTAAACTTGGAGATTTTGGATGAACATAAACAGTAATTGGGGTTACTATTCTGACGAGTTTGTGGGGTTCGTATGTCTAAATTTCGAAATCGAGCCGAATTATGTTAGTATAGTGATAATGTGGATTCGTAGTAGTGATGAATGGGTAATTAGACAGGTAACGAGGGTTTTAGCTGGTTTTGCGTATTACTCAAATTTTGGAGAAACCCAGGTTTGCATACATTGCATACATTCGAGTCTTTTGCATGTTTTAGAAATGTATACTGATAAGTTTTGGTATATGTGGTTAGCCGACGGAGCGCAAATAAGGAATCCGTATACCGAGCCGAGAAATAAGGAAAATTAGGGAGTGTATACCCTCCCTAAGCTGTGAGTGGGCTATTTCTGTTTTTGTTATTATATTTAAAACTTGCTTTTATAACTGCATTGATATGCAGGTATTTTTATATCTGATTTGTCTATTATTTCTGTTTATGTGAAAATGTGTATATGTTTTACTCGAATGATGGTCGTGGGACAATTTATGATATTATTCATCCCTTAATGATGTTTATATATATTTTGATTTATTGTAGATTGAGTTAACTGATGTTTATATTGATGAGATGGCCTGTGAGCTAGACTTTTATACTTGTTGTGATGACGGTCATGAGGGTCAGGATACTATTGGTGATGACGATCATGTGGACCGGGATGATTACTATAGCTACAGGGTTTGTGGTAGCTTAAGAGTGATCACTGGAGGTGCTCCCCTAGGTGAGTGAGGTATATAGTAGCCTAGGATCGGCCTGATAGAGAGGTCGCCTAGGTGAGTGCGGGAGACTTCACAGGTGGGGGTTGTTATATGGTGTTATGATATCGTATTAGAGATGTGGATTGATCACCTGTGAGTCTCATCAGGGATAGTCACGGATATCACCCCGTGACTACTCGAGGTAACATCAGTAGTAGGCTTATTTCCTGAAAACGATGCATGTTTTATTTCTTTCATATAAAACATCCTTTTATTAAAATAGCATTGTTTTTATTTGCATATAAAACCCACTGACTGTCTCGGGCTACACAAGACCAAGGTAATCACAGAGAAAGACAGTCAGTCTAATGACTCTTATAATATGATTTGAGGTTTTCAAACTAAAAGATTTTCTTTGAATTAAAACGTTTTATTTTGTGTTCGAAATGTATTTTCTTACATATTGGTTAAACAGCTTGAGTATATATATGTTTACGTATGTTTTCAGTTCACTCATTGAGTATACTCTAGTATACTCACTCCCTTCACTTTTCAGTTTCAAAATAAATTAGGAGATATGAATTCGGGTTGGATGGTGATCTAGGTGTTGGAAGCATCAGGTATATGTTATGCCGACTCACCCTGCATGGTTCACAGTCCACTGGAGTCTGCTATTTTATTTTATTCTGTTTACGAAACTTTTATGAATTGTAAAAGAATTTGTAAGAAATGTTTGAATTTTATTTTGGGATAGATTGATTCGCACAGATTCATATTTTGATAAAAATTATATATATTGTTGAAGCCAGCCAGCAATCCTCACAAACAACCTCTAGAAGAAGTAGAAAGAACAAGCAAACACCGAGAACAACTCAAAAGAACAATTGCAGACAGTTTCCAGACTTTGAAAAACCAGCAAGAAAATGAAAAATGAACCCAGAAAAATGAAAACAAGAATGCAATATATTTATTCAAGTGTTTCTGAGAGACTATATAGAATACAAAGCCAAAAGCCTGAATTAAAACTCCTTGCCAACTCAGCAAGAACCAAGAACAAGAATAAAGAAAAAGAAAATCAAGAAGTTGGCTCCTACTTCTTTAACAGAAAACTGAATTTTAAAAACTCCATACAATGACTCTTCTGCCCTTTCATTCTTTTCCTTTATGTCTTCAGTTAATTCCTTTGGCTTCCAATCTCTTCAACTCATGTGCACACTCACAGCACATCAATTGAAGATCACACTCCATCAATTTCATACCCAAGAAATCAGGCTTACTTTTCATTGTTTTTCTTCTGTCAACTCTTCCTCTGTAACTTCCTTTTATCCCCCAAGATTCCTCTCCAACCAGGCTTTTCTTTTTGTAGGCTCCCTCTTGTTGGATTTGTTCTTCAACTGCCTCGGTTTCTTGAATTACAAACTTACAACTCTAGTCCACAAACAAAACAAGAGCCTTCTTGCATCTTCAATCAAAGCCTTCAAGGAGAGCCAACATTTCAAGTTTTCACACCCTTGAAATCAACCTTGCTTTCTATTGCATTCCTTTCGTCAGTTCTTCCTCCAATTCAAACTTTCTCTAGATCAATCTGCTCCTTGATAGCTCTGATACCACTTGTTGATTTCTAGGACCTAAATAAGCCAACCTCCATAATAGACGAATCCTCAACTTAGCAAGCAAACAAAATGTTGATTATGTTTTACAAGTTTAATTGAAATGAAGATGCTGACGTGGAGATTTTTTTTCCAGCTAGATTAAAAATCAGAAGAAGTTGAGTTTTAAAAGTTCGTTAAAAACTAACTGGAAGAGAGAGAGAGGGTCTTGCAGAATCTTGTAGCTTCTTGAATTAAATTCAAGAAGCAAGAATTGAGCTGGAGAGGAGCGTCAGGGATACAGCTATAGTTTGTAGAATTTTCCTGTGTATAAAAACAAGAGAATGAAATACAAATGAGACACTGAAATCTTTTCGGTGGATTACAAAATTTCTGGAGTTCATATTTTCTATTTCTGTCAACTTTTCTGGTTTCTTTTTCTTCTTCTTTGATTCTTTGTTCTCTTTTATTCTTTGATTGCTGATTGTTTCAGCATTAATAATTCATTGATTGGTGAGTTTCTGGAGGGTCGAATTATAGAGGAGAATTGTTTGGTTCTTCTGTATTTTCTTGGTTACTTGTCTCGGTGGTTGAGGTGAAAGTGTTTTGCAATTTCTGGAGTTGCTGTTGTTGTGTTGGCTGAAACCTGTCAAGGTCGTCTTTCATCTCTGGTACAAGTACGAAATCATACTCCATTAACATTACAACCTGAATAATGGTATACGCGAATGTCTGGCCCACATGTTAATGCATACAATGGATGATTACCATCCAATGATCCATCACAATATTTTTGTTTCATCTACAAAATACAAACATAGTTCATATAGAGGTACAAGTTTCTTATTAAGATTAAACAATAAATAGTATAACTTACTTTTGCATGGAACCATTTTGAAAAAAGTCATTCTCGACTTTCATTTAAATTACTCGCATTGTCCCTTTGCATGAGACTCGTATGCTCCCTATAGTTAATAAGTTTCAGCATAAAACCAAGGTGAAATTAAATTTGTATGTAATTTCTATAAAGAATAGGACATCGACTTACGTTATGTATTGTTGCACCTCATCACAATTGTTCAATACAAACCAATGAACTTTAGAGATATCTT
>JAVXUL010022598.1:0-11803 GCA_035590515.1 Trichilia minutiflora
GGATACGACACTTGAACTCACCGGACTATACTATAACAAGACTACCTATACTTGGGTACATAATCTAATTGAGATCAATAGGCCAACCTTCTTCAACAGAGAAAAGACTTTTGAATTTTAGAACTTTTGACTTTTTTGGCGGGCTCTCCCAGATTTTGGGACTCTCTCTCGATTTTGGATTTTTGACTGGAACCTCACTGGAAGTTTGCACTTCAATCATACGCTAATAGAATTAAAGAGAGAAAAAGGGAGCCTGATTATCATCTTTTCTAACCATTTCTATTTAGTAACCTTGGGGTATAGATTCTACATATTTTTCTCCTATATCAAGCCATTTTCGATTTTCTCTTTGTTGCTTTCTTCGAAAATCTATTTTATTTTTCCTCCACAATATTTCTAACTTAGGCATCAGAGTTTCTCCGTCGGAAACCCCTCCCGACATCACTCCATAAGTGTTTGTTGTCTTTACAGGCTTAGGAGGTGGAGCCTCGTCGAAAACAGTCACACTTTCAGTCACTCTTCAGTGAAAAAATCTTTGTTCAACAACAGCCACATTGCACTCACACCTCACCAACTGAGTCATTCCTCATTGGCCGTGAGGAGGGTCCACGGACAATTCTCGCGCCAATAATAAAATTTATAAGAGTTTTATAAATTTACAATCACTAATCACATCATGATTGACTTTTAGGGCAACATCTCTTTCAGTATGTATAAAGGATGATAACTATTTATGTAATGAATATTTATTGGTGTTTATGCTTGGCCTTATAAATAGTTTTATGAAAACTGTCTAAATTAAGAGAGAGCATTATAAGATATACGCGATTACTTGATAAATATCCTTTAGTAATTATTATATCCATATCTCCCATTGTGGGATAGTTAATGATTATTTGCCAAAAATTTTCTACTCTAAATTTCTATTATATGAGGGTATGGGATTTGTGTAATTGAATTGAGTTTATCTGGTTCTCGATAATATTACAATTTCAACTAAGATTTTATTATGTAAGGTAGGATGAGAATATTAATTGAAAAGGCACAATGGTTTATATATGACTAATGTAAGACTTCAAAATTTTTATTATGTGAGGCGTCCAAAACTAAGACAAAGGATTTGAATTAAGTATTGTATACGATACAGAAAAGAATTGTTTTTTACTTATTGAAGTTAGTTGTCCAAGATTTCTATTATATCAAATCAAGTAATATAAATAAAAATTCAATTCCCTATTAAATCTCTAAAATCCAACAAAATATTTAAGTCTTACTTTAGAGAGTCTAAGATTTAAGTAAAATAGTGGGAGTTGATGAGATCATGTATAATAATTATATTCAATAGTTAAATTCAATATGTGATACATTACACTGACAAATTTTCTTCTGCATCTTTCTAATTCTCTTGCTTATTTATAATGTTGTCGTCAAATATCTTCTAGAAGATGCTAGATAGTTATATGTTGATAGATCCTAACTTCAAGGATTGGTTACAAAGTTTAAAGATAATTCTCGATTTTGAGGATATCAGATACGTATTGGGAGATGAGATGTTTATATCATTAAAGGCAAATGCTCTTTAGGAGGAGTAAGATACCTTTAATAAATGACATGCTGAGAATCGTAGAGTGAGACTTTATATGTTAGCTTTCATGAATTGAGAGATATAAACTAAGCACGAGAATATAATATCTGCATATGAGATACTCAAATCCATACAAGAGTTGTATGATAAAAACTCTTGTGTAGTTGAATACGAGATGTGTATTACCTTATTTAGCATAAGGCTCAAGAAGAGAGTTTCACCTGATGATTACGTTATTAAGATAATTAATATCATCTGGCAGTTGGATATTTGAGGCATCGCTATGATCGACCATCTCAAAGTGAATTTAATTAAACAATCTCTCCCTCCTAGTTATAAATCATTTATAATTAATTATAATTTAAATAAAATTGTACAAACTCTTTTGCAGTTGCTCAATGAGCTTTAGAAGTTTTATAGACAGAATAATAGGGGTAAAGGATATGAGGATATCCATATTACTACCACTAGTAAGACTGATAAATGGATATAACATTCATATCGAGGTCTAAAAGTTGGACCTAAGAAAAAGAAGGTCAAGAAGGCTAAACCTTCCAAGAAATCTAAAGCCAAGGCCAAAAGAAAATGTTTCTATTATGGTGCAGACAGGCACTAGAAAAGAAATTACTCCCAGTATGAATTTTTGTTCTATGATTGAAATGAATTAAGTGTTAGTTCAGATGTTCATTTAAATATTATTGATTCTGTAGTAACTTCTCATATATATGTTTCTATATAGGTGATACAGAATAGTTCTACATTGTTATGTGATGAGATCGTGCTCAAAATGACTAATGGAGCAACGATTGCTATAGAAGCCATTAGAACGTATGAGTTAAGTCTCCCATCAGGACACATTTTGAGGTTAGAGTAAGTACTGTATTTTACCTCAGCAATTAGAAATATCATTTGTATTTCTATATTATATAATAATGGTTATTCTATATAGTTTAATAGAAATGAACGTATGACACATTTTGAAAATATATGTATTAGCAAGGCTATTAATATAAATGATTTTTATATTTTATAATTAAATAATAATTATTCAGTCTCTTTCATTTTTAATAAAAGAATTTACGTTGACACAAATATAAAATATCTATGACATGATAGATTGGGTTATAGCATGGATCGATGACTTAATTAATTTGGATTAGTGGGATATTAATCCTAATAGGTTCTAAACCCTATTCGACTTGTGAGTTATATCTTTGAGAAAAAATGATCAAATTTCCCTTTAACCGTAAATATGAGAGGTCAAAGAACTTTTAGATCTTATACATACAGATATATATAGACCATTTAATACAGCAACCAGAGGTGTATTTGAGTATTTTATTACCTTTATCAATGATATGTCTTAATATGGGTATGTATATTTAATGAAATACAAATTTAAATCCTTTGAAAAGTTAAAAGAATTCATGAAGAATTAAACGAAAAAAAAAATATTAGGACTCTATAATAAGATTATAAGGGCAAATACTTGAATACAGAGTTTTAGGAATTCTTAAAAGAAAATAGGATTATCTCACAAATGAATTCTCCATATACACCATACCTTAATGATATATAAGAAAAGAGGAATCGTACTCTATTAGATATAGTGTGATCGATGATGAATTTTACAGACTTACCATTATATTTGTGTGGTATACTTTCCAAATAACTACACATATTCTGAACAGAGTTCTAATAAAATTAGTTCAAAAGACTTTGTATAAGATATAGAGTGGAAAGAGATCCAGTCTCAATTATATGAGGGTTTTGGGTTATCCAGTGTATGTTAAGTAAATTAGATCTGATAAACTTAATGATAAATCAAAGATGAATTGGTTTATAGAATATCTTAAAGATAGTTTAGGATACTATTTCTACTTTTCTTCTAATAAAAAAGTTTTAATTAGTAGAAATATACACTTTTTACAAAAAGAGTTTCTTGAAGAAAGTGGTGTAGTAGAGATATCGAGTTAGAGGAATATTTTTTGATAACTCGAGCCTATAATGCTGATACTAAAGAGTTTAATTAATAACCCTTTATGCCTATTAACCCAATTCCAATTTAAAAATCTGCTACAGTTCTTAAGCTCCTTAAAAGATATGGATTTTGAATGAGTAAGATTTTGAATTTTACTTAATAGAAGAGATGGATCATGGTGATAATCCAAGAACCTATAAGGAGGCTATCTTAGATAAAGATTCAGGAAGGTGACTAGAGGTAATGAATTCTAAGATAGAATCATACATATAAATCAGGTCTAGACACTTATTGATCCACTAGAAGAAATAGTTTCTATCGACAGTAAATGGATCTTTAAGAGAAAGATTAGTAAGAATGAACAAGTAGAGACCTACAAAGCATTGCTATTTACGCAAAATTATACTTAGAAACAAGGACTAGATTATGAGAAAACCTTCTTGCTTCTTGTTATAATGAAAATCTATCCGAATTATACTACCCTTAACTATATACTATGATTATGAAATTTGACAGATGAATGTAAAGACATCATTTCTCAATAAATTTATTAAGAAAAATCTGTTTATGAAATGGCCTGTCAGGTTTGTATCATCTATTAAACCAAATAAGGTATACAAATTATATCAATCCATTTATAGATTAAATTAAGCCTTCAGAATTTAAAACATCTGGTTTGATGAGATAGTCAAATCGTTTAACTTTATGAAGAATCCGAATGAATCTTGTGTATACAAGTGGATTAAGAATCATACTGTTATGTTTTTAATACTCTATATAGATGACATACTACTAATGAGTAATGACATATGCATAATGATAGAGGTAATGACATAGAAACTAATCTAGGTTATCCTTGTGTCTAAGCAAAACTCTGGGCATTCCAATATGCTATAAAGGCTGCTTATACCTCTGATGTTGTTAAAGGAGGTATCCCTGCTCCTGGAGGTGGATATTACAGTAGAGGTGGTACCTCATGCTGTTTAGGTTCACGTGGTGATACATGAAAGGATTCATCATATTCCTTCTCAAGAATTATCTCTCTCCTAAGTCTCTTCTTGGTGGTTGTGACATACTTTATACTATAAAAAGAAATGGGATTCAATTCTATATATAGATATATTGGTGGTGATGTATTTCCTAGGACTTGATTCACTTTATTCTACTAGGATACTTTTTACAATCATATGAAATTATATAAAATTAGTTTAAAATCATACTTAATTATTTTCAAAATCAATTTTTTTGAAACTATAACTCTAATACTAATCTAATTATCATGCCACTGACTGTAGGCTCATACGTGATAATCGTCATAGATTTTTGGCATGCATTTGTTATGTCCACAGCACGTGCCAAGAACCTATAAGGTTAATAACGTACCTATTTTTCATAAAAATATTTATAACACTCCTAATAAAATCAACCAAAATTTCCTAAACTTTTTTATTCACAACAAATCTCAAACACTTATATATCTTAAAACATTCATTTCAAATTAAATACAAATATCATCATCTCATAAACAAATTACTTACATATATATACTTCATCTCAAATCGTCTTTCCAAGACATATTAAATCTCAAATAAAATTGATATATTCATTAAATAAGTATCAAATCACAATATAACATAATTCTTCTTTTACAATTCACATACAAATATATACAAAGGTTTTACAAAATCTGTAGCAAGAAAAGTAAACATAGTTTTGTAAGTTTTTCCAATGGACTCTAAGGTGAAAATGCGAGTCAAGTTTAAGAACTATATATGAATGTACTATCTCAATGCTATCAGCATTTTTCTAACGCTTCAACTAAATTCGAATTAACCTGTGAGTGAAAAAAAGGGGTGAGTATACTAATGTATACTTAGTGAACGAATAAAATATATAAAATAGGAAAGCATTAAAGAACGAGTAAGTGATTTTAGTATAATAACTTTAAGAAAATATTCTAAAAACATTTCTTTTATTTTAAAATCCTGGCCTACTACATATATCAAAATCATTATACCTACCCATCTTTTTTTGACAATCACTCTGATTAGGAGTAATCTCGAGCCATCAGTGGATTTTCTGTATACAATTTAAAATTCATAAATGTTAAGTAATTTGTTCTTTTATTTTAATATAAAAGTACACTTATAATTCACAAAAATAGTACCCTCCACTAACATTAACCTTGAGTAGTTTATGAATCCACATATGACTATTTTTGACATAATCACCTAATGGGTCACTATATCATAAATGAGACATCTGTCTCCCTTATACCATTCCCATCGGTGCACTCACTCATATGGATAGCTACTGCCTCAGTTCATCTGAGGCTACTTAATTCTTTGTAGCTACAATCTTGATCCTCATAGCCCTGGCCTCCTTAGCCTCAATATCCAAAAGTTAAATCATATCAAAAAATATATGTAATCATTATCAAATTTGAATATCATATAACATTTCATGTACAAAATTAATCATAAGATTATCATTTGGCTTCTAAAGCCTTAAATATCATATACAATCAATCACAGGCTATTTATTTATAAAACATAAATATAAATATATTTTGAATGATTTTTGAATATATAAAAATAGTTAAAAACATTTATATAAGTTTGAAACCATTAAACAAAGTTTTCACTCCCTAATTAGTTGTCACTCCTTGGCTCATCTTAGATGTCTCTCATACGAGCGTTGTCATCTAAAATATACATATACATATATTTTTGTTATTCCTATAGCTAATACAATAAATGAAATTTGCGTATGAAATAATTGTGCTCATGTTTCTATTATGCTAAACTATTTCTTAAATAAATCGAGTCCCTTAAAACGTTATCTACCTAAATCGATTTTAATTTGTCTTTTTATCCATCTCCAATAAACCCTAGCATGATAATATACTAAATTCGAGAATTCAAACTTAAATCAAAGTTCAAAAGCTTACTTAGCTCTTAAAACTAAATTAAAAAACTAAGTTTTTAGTTAGTTGTGAAAAATCTGAACGATTGAAACTTTAGTTAATCTCTCAACCTTGAATCTTGCTTAGATTGAACATTGTGGGTTGAATATGAATTAAAAACATTGCTGAGGGTGTGACTTAGTAGAAAAATGATGATTGATCAATGAAATCTATAGGACATAAGGGTGGTTTAGTTGGATTATAAGAAGAGAATAGAGAGAAAGATGAGAGAGTTTAAGAGAGATGAAAATGATGATGAAGTGAATGATTTTTGCATTGAGTTCTTATTTTATAATGCTTAGTATAATTACCAATTTGTTTTTACTAGATTGAAGGAAAAAAAAACCTCTAGAAATGGATAAAATGGACTTTTTATATGATGATATTTTGTTTTTTCTCGTCATATCGCTGTCAGAACATGCAAATCTAGAGAAAGTATTTTCATGTAAGTATTAATACATTCTGTTTTAATGCTTAAGGTATCGATAATTTCCCTGTAAATATTGACAATTAAGTACGTTTCAGTTGGCTTTCGCTCTAGGCGTATCGCACTTTTCATAAATGAGTATTGATACTAGGGTCAAGTATATTAATATTTTGGCTATAGGTATCGATAATTCCTATTAATGTATCGATTCATTTTGCCCTGACTTACAAGTATCGATACTTTTCTTAAAAGTATCAATACTTCTTTACGTTAAACTTCGTTTTCGTATTTTCTGTAGTATCTTATATTTTTGTGAAAAAGTATCAATACTTTCTCTTTAAAGTATCGACACATTCAGTTTAGGTTCACGAGTATCAATACCTTCCATAAAAGTATCAATACTTTTATATGTAAATCTTCACCTCCGTCCAAATGTTTTGTGTTGATATATGGAAGGGTATCGATCTTCAACCCTTATATCTCGATATTTTCCTTAGTCATAAACAGGTATCGATATATTTTCTCTCTTAATATCGATACCTTAGCCTTATACAACCATATTTTGAAGAATATCAATCGAGTTCACTTGAAATTTTTAATTTTATTCAGATCCCTAAACTTATGCCTTTAAAATTCAACCTTAACTAAGCTAAATGTTTGAAATAATTATTAAATCTCAATGGTGTGTCAACTATCTACCAATTATGCATATGCATGCTCAAAAATATTATGTAAAATGATCATAATATCTTTAAATTTTAGGCACGGGACTCACATAAAAGCTTAAAGGGTAGTATCCATAAGATACAGAGTATTTGCTCACCTAGGAATATATATCTATACCTATCTATCTATCTATCAATCTACCTATCTATCTATCTATCTATCTATCTATCTATCTATATATATATATATATATATATTTATGTATGTCGAAGATAGTCGTGAATATCACCATTCGAATACTCAAGGTTAATGTTAGTTGTGAACAAGTTTTTGAAACAATGTATCATGCATATTATGCTTTTTCAGATAAATAATATTTTTAGCAAATGAACATTTATTTTCACATGTATAGAGAAACCTACTAATGATTCAGGAATTGCTCTTGGTTAGGATAATCTCTAGGAAACAAAGCTAGCCTATTAATTTTTAAATTAGAACCGACTATAATTTTAGAATGTTTAAAAATGTTTTATTATGTTTTTTATAATTGATTTTTATTTCAACCCTTTTTTATTAAAATGCTAATTTAATGTTAATGTGTGTGTGTGTCTGTGTATATGCGTATATGTTTTTAACTATTTATTCTCTCACAGAGTATATATTTGTATATTTACTTTCCTTACATTTTAGTTTCAGGTAGCCAAAAATCTAGTTGAGCATTTTGGATGATGATGACAGTGAGACAATCAATGTTTATACGGACCATAGTCAATACACACTGAACTTGTCATTACAAACTTTTTTATATGTCATTCGTTGCTTCTTGACTAGGGTTTTGGGTTTTAACTATTTATTGACATCTAAATAGGATCTTAAATTTGAATCGAGTTAACGAAAAATTAAGATCAATATATCAAGTCAACAGATCCCATCTTGACAGAATATAAATAACATATAATCAAACTGGTTGCTTTGTATAAAAGATGACTATTCTTGTATTTATATATCATATAAACCATATGTATTTATATCAGATAATGACTATAATGTCTTTGGTCAAAAGATTACTTCGCATACTAATACAATCAAATGACGAATTATTGACTACATACATTTTATGTAATTCATCATTTCTTTGGTCATATTCAAAAAATAGTTCTCTACTTATTAATAAATACTAATATCCTAGTGACATGACTTTTATTGTCACCCGCAATAATATAAACTCATGATATTCATCGAAGATATTCAATATACCTACTATACGATATCGATACCCAGTCGATACTGCGTTCGCAGGGAACTAATTTGATAATTATTATTATTTGAATTTTCATATTTATACTTCGTTCATTAGTATAATTGAACAAAGGAAGTAGTTTGCACATATATAAAAAATAATTTCTTTATTAATTATATGTACAATATATCTAAATAATAATACAATACAAAATACCATAAAACTGGTAATACGAATTATTTTTAAGATATATAATACTAACAATAAGGACAAAATCAGAGCACTCTTTACTTTCCTTGTCTTTGATGGTTTTAGCCTCTTTTTCATCAAGTGCTCATTTTAGACCTTTATGTTCAAGTAAGACTCGTATCTTTGTCTTTTAGAGATTAAAATCATTGTCTTATATAGATTTTTCATTGTTAAACTTGGTATTCCTTATTCTTATTCTTCTTTAATTTATTCTTTTTTATTAAATTCTGATACTACTTATTGAAAAAAACAAAATAATAAGTTTTTAGAACACTTGTTAACGTAGGAGCTATACGATTACTCAATAATCCTCAAGAATAAAGTAAAAAAAAAAAATTGTGAAGATAACACGAAACACAAAAGTAAGAGTAATATTGATAGATTAAAAAAATTATATTTAACAGAAGATTCAATGATTATAAAATCAAGAATAGTACTTGATTTTAGTACTTTTTTTTTTGTCTCTCCTGCTCTCTTTAGGCTTCCTATTAGTTTTTATTTTTATTTTTAGAAAATCTCTTTTTAGGCGTTTTATTAATAAAATATTTAAACGATGATATATTTAGTTAATATTTTTTTTGAAGATTAGTTAGACGAAACTCGTCAATCGAAACGAAATTCGAATATTCTAAATTATAAAAAAAAATTGATATTAAATATCAATAAAAAATAAGTCAATCAAGATATATATATATATATATATTGGTGTAATTTAATATTAAACGAAGTTTTAGTCTCTTTTTTTTTATTGGTGTAAACAAATTCGATACATAATCTTCCGTACGTACATATTCTTGCGCATATAAATGGAAGATATTTTAAGAGAGTATAATTAATACTGTTGCTTTAGTCCTGGAAAGAGCAGATTTTGAATATGAAGTTAAAACGAGTAATACGGTAATACCCTCAATTTATTTGTTTGGTATTATTAAAATTTAAATTTCACACTAATACATGGAATGGACCAATACAAATTTTGAATAATTGATAATAAGATGCTAAACCTTATTTTGTGTAAGAATAAAACAAATTAATATTGTACGGGTTGAAACTCCGGCATTTATGAGGTTGATCTCTTTTTACAACAAAATTGTGACGATAAAAATTGTTTAATTTATGCACAAAATTTTTTATTGTGTCATGATATTATTAATTTAAATTTTTAAGTCAAATTCTTTATTGGAATATTATATAATAAATTATAATTATTATAGTAGTAAAAGGGAAAACGTTGGTACAGCTAAGAATCTCATGACATCATAAGGATATTCTGAGTTTATAGTTTTACTGTAAACCTTGCCTCTAAAGCTGGTTAAGGGGCTTGTCTTCATCTTAAATGTATATAAATCCAATTTTGTCCATTCCCAACTGACTTACTCTCCTTTTCAAATTTTCTTATCTTCATTCCTATTATTTCATTTGAAGATGATGCGTAGAACTATTTCCTATCTGATTGATCATATAATTATCTCGTTTGCAAATATAATTTTTGCTAATACGATTTTTAACATAGTTAAAGGTAAAATAAATGTTGACACCTGAGTGATTGGTATAGTAGGAACATGAACTTGTGACAGATTTAGAGTTCAAATCACACTAACTACATGATTAACGCGTCAAGATAGAGGTATCGGATTTTATTCGACCGTTTGGTACCTGTCAGTCTGGGTGAACCGAATCTGAGTAAGCTGCTGGCGCCTTCAAGCTCAGGATTTGGACCCCGTCTCCGTAATGTTGTCCAAGGATAGTAGAGAGTTTGGGTCCCCAATAGTAAAATCCCACGATAAAATCCCGCGATAGTTGACTGACAGTTAGAATTTCTCGGTATATAAAATAAATAAATAAATATTGACTCTTTATTTGCTAATTAGGCATAAAATTACTTTGCTCTCGAGAGTTCTGGTGGATACGTTTTATAGTATAAATCAGTTTTTTTTTTTCAAATGTCTATCCTTGTTCGAGTTCTAAAATATATGTATGGAACGTAATGAAATTTAAATGCTCAAATAAAGAAAGAAAAAAGAGTATAAAAATATAGTTATTTAAGGTGTTTTATTGATTTTAATTATAAATTGATAAACCCATTAGAAAATTTTTGAATTTAAGCTTCCCCTTGTAGATGAATTTCTGAAAATAAAATAAAACAATTGGGAGTCAAACCAAGAACCACCCCAAAAGAACATGCTAAACTATTATAAACCCATTATAATAGTTTTGTTACTATGAAATTACATAAATACTTTTGATCACTATTTCAAGAGGCATATAAACCACAAACATGAATTATTAGTAGGATAGTGGGTAATTTGAAAAGTTAATATCGTAGGTAATTTTTTTATTATTATTATTGAGGGTAGATTTTGCTTTTAATCTACATATAAATTTTTGATAGTGTTGGGGAAGAACGATCAGGGCTCTAATCAGTTCATGGAAGATTGATTCAGTTAACCTTGGGCAAATATTTGATGTCACGAGGTTTGGTTAGGAAATATCATCCCGAATGAAATTTACATGTAAACCTGAGCAAGCACCTTGAGCCTGCCTCATTATCACCTCGGGTCAGAATTCTATAGCTAAGACTAATCAAAAGTAGGAATGATAATTTGGGTCATGATACAATTATTTGATACGAATTCGATATAATTAAACGGATTTTAATTTGAAAATTTTAACACGAATAATAATCGGAT
>JAVXUL010022609.1:0-11803 GCA_035590515.1 Trichilia minutiflora
GATTTATCCGAAGTGTTTGTGGCTTGATTTATATTGAAAGTTTGGGTGTACGGTTGTATTGTTTGGAAGTGTGATGTGAAAATTTTGTGAAAACAAGTTTTGTAAAAGCCTTACAGGCCTACAGATGGTATTCAGTATTATTGAATACACTCTGGAGGTATGTAACGGTTGTCACATGTGGAATCCATGGGTCAGGATATGACAGTTACTGTAACTTTTATAAAAGGGGTTAATAGCATAGTAATTAAATAAGGATATTTAATTATGTGATTTTAAAAAAATTAGACTTAAATATCTTTAACGTGATAATTTAACAATCAATGTAGGTTTGGATCATACTAAAGCCTTTAACGAGAAGGCTTAGTAAAAACTAGATTATATCTCCTCTTTAATTCTACTATAAAAAGAATATAAAATATGATGAAAATTCTAATTTTTGCCTTTTATTTAATTGAAGAGACTACCACTTATATAAAGTATAGAAAAAAAGATCTAATCTTTTCAATGATCAAAAACAAATACATATTCGTACTTGTATTCTATAACGATACATGTACAATATTGACAAATAAAAAATTATTATTACATAATGTTCATTATATACATTGACTTGTCGTTTAGTTTGTCAAATTAGTGAAAAACATTTTTTTAATGTCAATTTTTTTTAAATTCTTTATATTATTTAATTATTACTATAAAAAAGAGTTTTTAAATGATTAAAAAATTTATTTTACTTCTATTAAAGGAAGCTTAAATTTTAAATTTTTAGTATTAGAGCTTTTTTAACTTTTTAAAATAGTAAATTATTTAAAATATCCTTATTTTAAAAAAAAAATTATGCTACTTCTTTTTAAGATAAGTTTTAAAAATTTATCACAACAATCAAACAATTAATATATTTTTAATTAAAAACTCTATTTATAAAAGTTTTACTTCTAAAAGTTTTATTTGAAAAGTCAAACTAAAAGATTCATAGTCTTTTGAGATGGCCCATTCCTAATTATTTTTCTAATTTTTTTAATTTGATTTAAATAACCTTTTAATAATTTCGTGTTCATGATGTATTTATGTTTGCTAATTAATTACCTGTGTGTATTGAAGAGAAAAATATACTTTTTTGTTGATCTGGAGATATTTAGCCTACACTAATTATTCTTGTAATCTTAGGATTTGAGTTGTGTTATTATAAACAGGGACATATCCAAAAATTAAAAAGAATGGTCTCCTTTTATATATATTTAAAAAAATAACAAAATATAATAAAATAAAAATATGTAAGGCCAGAATTTATGAGAGCAGTGTCTTAGAAATATTCAAAATATTAAATTTATTTAGTACTCATTCTGAATCAATATTCTCAATAAATTCTCTTTTAGATAGCCTTAGTCTATCAATCAATTGATGATTCTATTGCTCTTTAATTTCAAATAAAAATAAAAATTAATTTTTATCTAATTAAGGTAATATATATATATATATATATATATATATATATATATATATACACACACGGTGAGTTAAAATAATTTTATTTTTTTTTTAAATACAATAATATTTAAAAATTAAAAAATTAAAATAAATGACACGTAATTATAACATTGTTAATTAATATTATTTTTAATTAAAAACAAAATTATTACCAAGATATTTTTATTTTTATCATTATCTTATAATATTTTAATTATTTTTTTAAACTTGGTTGGGCTAAATAAAATCATTATCTAAATATATTTCAATTTTTGTCATCGTCTTATAAGACAAAATTTTTATTTTGAAACTTGGCCCAGCCAATTCACCCCGTCATTTTTAAGTATATCATCTACATTTTCAGTAGACGCTTAATGTAAAACATTAATATATTTATAATATAATTAAAAAAGGAAAAAGATTTTAGACTATAATTCAAAAGGCCAGAATTTTCATCTTGCTTGTTTTCTGAGAAAATAAAATGGAATTTGAGAGAAAATCTTCAAAATAATCGAGAGAAAATTACAATCCGTCACTGTCATCTTTCCTAAACTCTCTGAGTTGTTTATATACTAGGATTAGCTATAATTACTCGTTACCAATCAGGCAATGACCTTAATTAATAATATATTATTAATATTAACTAATTTCAACACTATTTCACACTCTTCCTGTATCTGCTATTAATTAATTCTTCCTCACTTGATATTGTAAGCTTCTTCTATCACAAAATATATTCTTGCAACCATGACATTGGCATGAATATTGATGATTTGCCTCTCAAATTTGCCTCTATATTTGAACAAGTTTGAAAGTCACCAAAACAAATGGATCAGATCAATTTCAATTCCATGAAGCACACGAAACTTGGATCAATAAGATGTGAGATTTGTCATCTTCTAACATGCTATAACTCCATATATATATGTGTGTGTGTGTGTGTTAATGTTTTTCCTCTGTTGCTTTTATTACAGGGAACAATTTTCCATCAGAAAAATGTTTTGTATATCCAATATTAAATTATTAATACATCATAGCAGTAGAAAGCAACTGCAGCCTACTAACTCTTTGTGGTGGAAATAGATTGCTATTTCCCCATGAACTGTGTCTGCTTGTCCATTCCATTCCATTCATTGTATTTGTATCCATATATGACAATGTTCAAATCTCGATTGTTCGAATTATTGATGTGGGGTACGTGGTTTAGATATTATTTCATAGCACTGGATTCATATTTAATACTCCTATTATTCATATAGAGTCAATGCTTCCAAAATTCATTGATAGGATATATAGATTATTAGTTCATGTGAAACAGTTATGTTGAGATTTTTTATTCTCGTTCAAAATTTTTTAGCACAAATGTATCAATTAAATAATAATTAAAATATAGATAAAAAATACAAATTATGTAATACACAAATGTACATAGAAAATTTTTATATAAAAAAAAATCACTTTTACAACACGTACAAGAAAAAATTTACTATATAAAAAATTACTACAACATATTTTCAGTAATTTTTCTCTCACTCTAACTTTAATTACAACCAATCTTAAAATATCTCACCATTTTAATCTCAATAAAACCCATTCTCATAAGAAATTATTTACTTTTGGAGACTATATGTTATACTGATTATTTAATAAGTAATCTCAATCTCCTTGTATATATAGTGAGCAATAAACTATTTTTATTAAAAATAATAGTCTATTTTTTTTATACAAGTTAAAGTATATTAGTTATTTAACAAGTGAACTTAACCTCCCTGTATATAGTAACTAATAGCCTATTTCTATTAAGAATACTTCACCTTTAACTTAAATTTCATTAAAATTCTCTCTTGCGGTTTCATAATTCTAATGACAGAGAATCATTATACTCCACCTTAAACAGAGTAAATTATATTTAAAATCAAATTTCGAGATTTTTTCTTTTTCTCTTCACATACTCTTATGTTTAGCTCCTCAAGAGCCTTAACCATCATTATAAATTTTACCACACATCTTGCATAAATATCAAATTATGATTTATGTGAGCTGCTAGTAGTTATCATATTCTTTACCATAGCAATTTAGTGGCAACAATTTAGTGGCATATCATGATAATGTCTTCGACATTTATCTCATACGAGAATATCGTCTTCTATATAAAGAGAGAGATATACCACAATTAATGATATTATAAGAATGTCTTCGACATTTATTTCATATGAGAATATCGTCTTTTTTGTAAAGAGAGAGATATACCATAATTAATGATATTATTAGTGTAACACCTGATTCAAGACTATCAATAATAATATTATCTGTTTTGATCTAATTCTTAAGATCTCACGATTTTATTCTTGGTAATTGGTTATTACAAATACTTTATTACAAATACTTCTCAAGAGATCAGCCATCTTAACTACGTAATTCTTAAAAATAAACCACCACTCATCCCCAAAAGCCTTGTTGATAACTTAATTCAAACTTCATATATATAACCCAATAACTTTCTCTCTCATTCCGATGTGGGACTCATCTTACCCCTATAGCCATCCAGAAACCTATTAGAAGCTGCTCCTTACTCAGACCTTTACCCCCGCACCACTCCCCGCCCTCAAGAATCGGGATGTTATATGCCACCAACTTTTATCAACTCGTCCTCAATCTCACAATCGTATTAAAAGAAAGTTAATTCTGATATCATATTGTAACACCTAGTCTAAAACTGTCCATAATATTATCTAGTTTGATCCAATCTTTAGGATCTCACGATTTTATTCTTGATAATGTTGCATAAATTGAATAATATATCATTGATTTGTATTGGACATAAACTAAAATTTATTCTTCCAACAAATTTTTTCATATCAAACTTTATTAGATTGCTGATATATTTGCTTGCACTAAAAATTAGTTATGATATTATTTGTTGAGATTTTTAGACTCGTTTAAAATCTTTTAAAATAAATATATTAAATAAATAATAACACAAAGATAGATGAAGAAAAAATATAAATTACACAATATAAAATTTTATGTGAAAAATCCTATATTAGAGAAAAACTACGGTGATAAAAAAAATTAGAAAAAATTTACCATATAAAAAATTATTACAACTATACTTTCAATAATTTTTTTCTCGTCTTAATTTCAATTACAACCAATCTCAAAAAACTATATATCTGCTCCATATATTAACCCCTAACTTAATAAACCCTATTCTTTTAAAAAGTAAAGATCTTATCAATTCTCCTTAAAATATATATATTCTATATATTAACTTAATCTTAATAGATCCTTTTTTTTTTTTTAAAAAAATTATCTATTTTCAGATACTGTATATTATAGTAGTTATTTAACAAGTAACATCAAGTCATCAACCACTTTATACATAATGCGTAATAAATTATTTCTATTAAAAATAGCAATATTTTTCTTGCATAAATGAAATTAAGTAGTCATTCTCTAAATATTTTTTTTCCAAAACAAAAAATTATTAATTACAAAAATTTTTGTTATTATTAAAATATAATTTTTTATTAAAAAATAAGTCATATTCTAACAACTTAATTTTAATTTGGAGGATCGTATATATTTTCTTTGAAAACCCAAAATGGGATGCCTTTGGATTTTATTAATAGTTTATGTAAGATGTCAACTTTGCATTAATTCGAATGATTAGACTTTAAAATAAAAAAAGATAATAAAAAACTTCCCATTACTGAACAACTTTGATTTGATTATATCTCATATATTAATCCTACCCCGGCTATATATATTATATATGTAATGTATAATTGTTGCTTTAAACAATCTTTCTTGTTGGAGGAATCTATTTAATTTAAGTCCACTTGACTATGCATTGACTTGATTCAAACTTACCTTTATAAATTACACATGGATAGTATTCGTTATTTGAATTTACTTTTATGAATTTTAATTTTAATAATATAAGCAAAAATCTATATAAATAGATTCATTATGGATAGATAATATTCATTATTTACTTTTCAAATAGTGGATAAGATCATATAAGCAAAGGCAAGATTCTTTTGAGATAATCACATTTTATTATTATTATTATTATTATTATTATTATTATATGGAGGGCTTGTTAACACTTAACAGTTAGCATAATTTATAAAATGGAAAGATTTCCAAAAGGCAAAGGCAATATTAAATTTTAAATAATATTATTGTTAAAAATTTAATTATAATTAAATCCCTAGATTAATATGAAATCAGTATTATGATCAGTTCACATCATAAGTAAGCATCAATTCCCTGTTTTTAAAGAAAAATTTTAAATGCAGCTGCAAATGAGTCACGTCGTTCAATAAGACTTTCTTACGTGAAACGTTTGGAGCAGCGACTGTTCGACATAATTACAACCTTTCATTTTCGTACCTGGTTTCATATTCGTTTTGGGCTTTTTGTGGTGCAGATGGATGGTGGTTTTCCCTGTCAAGTCTGAACTGAAACGGTGTGATGATTTGTCAAGTGATAGATATTTCAACTTCATTCAATTCAAGTCGTTGGATATAATCTAAATCTTTCTTTTTTATTTTTATATACATATTTAAAAAACTTTGGTCTATTAAATTTGAAATTAATATTTAACAATCTTTTAATAAAAATAATAATTTAAATAAAATTTATAGTTTAATTCATTAAGTATTTTAATGAAAAAATTATGATGATTTAAATTTAAAATCAATGTTAAACAATCATTTAATAAGTTTTTATTATCGAAATCTTCGTGATAGTCTCGACAATAAAGGATCTAAAGGTTGAATTTATAAAGATTTTATATCTTATGTCCGATTTTTATTATATAATTTTTTATATTAAAGTATTAAAAGAATTAATTCAAAAATTTTATCTTTTATTTGATATCACCGTATGTAATTTATATATACGATCATATAATTTAAAACAGTTATCAGATGATCCGTGAGATCTCGTTTTCAAAAAATATGTCAATTTAGATTCGACTTGACGTTAAATGTAAGAGTGTTTCATATATATATATATATATATATATATATATAAAAGATCTTTATCATTGAACCATCATTTAAAAATTATAAATTTTTTTCTTATATTTGTATGACTTTAAATTACATGCTATAATAATTTTATTTAATATTAAAATATAATAATTTTAAATTATAATTATTAAAAATTTTAAATGTTAATTATTTATAGGTTTTTATTTTAAAATTTAATATTATTTTTAAAGCATTAAAAAAATATGAAAATGGTTAAAACTAATAACTATTGATGGATGTATTTAATTAATAGCCATCAGCCAATCTATTTAATTATTTTCACTTGACTATGTATATACAAATCAATTTACATTTTTATTAAATCATTGTCTATTCTATTTGACATTATCGATCCCCAATCTACTATGGTTTTCAATGTCAACTTTAGACCACCGACAGCTCTTGACAATTGATTCTTCTATAGTTAATTTCCAACAACTCTTCACAATTGATTCTTCTATAGTTAATTTCCAACAACTCTTTACTTGTTGTAAATTTTAATTTTGGTAAGATCATTATATATAAAATTAAAATATAAATCATAATAAAGATATATATCCCTTTTTATTATTGATGTAATTATCATTATAACTTGTAGTATTTTAAATATTAGATCTTTTTTTCCATTCTTTATTTTGTGGTAGTCAACTGAATAGAAATAAAATATATTAAGATTTTTTAAAATTTATTTTTTTTATATAAAATTAGAGAAAGTATTTAATCTAACTCTAATTAATCTTTATTAGATATCCTCATCAAAGGTTTTATTATAATCTATGACCTATATTGATTGTCAAAATTAATCTGTTATAAATATTAAACTCAATTTTTTTTAGATAACATAATTGGATCTACTTTACTCAATATATGATTATGATATTAATCTGTTTTTAATAAAATCATAATAATAATTAATATAAATCCACAAAAATTCAACAGAATATATTTAATAGCCAATCTATTTAATTATTTCCACTTGACTATACAATGACTTTATACCAATCAATTTACGTTTTATTAAATCATTGTCTATTCTATTTGACATTATCGATCCCCCTCCAATCCATTATGGTTTCAATGTCAACTTTAGACCAACAACAACTCTTGACAATTGATTCTTCTATAGTTAGAACCATGTTGGAAAAAATAATTCAAACTTTAAATTTTATATCCTGTTATGAATATTAGTTAAGGATAGGATATAAATAAAAGATAGTTGAAAAATATAATTGAAATTAATTGAGATAATATAATTGTTAAATCTAAAAATGGAAGTGGGATTTCTTTTACTTTGATTCAATACAATGGAATATATATATAATAATTTGTAACTTTCGTAAGTGTCAAAACATTTTAGTAAAGGAATAATATGTGGTCGACATTTGTAATATTTACATTGAAAGGTGTTATGGATCAATAGGAAGAAGACACGACACAAGCATTAGTCATCGAGAAAAATTGATGAAAGCCACCAAGAAGGTATTGACAATAATACTCTCCGTTAGATTTCACAATTTTGAATGAATTTTCGTAAGTATTTTATATTATTTCGTTAAAAATCTTGCCAAAAAATTCGGACAAATACTTGGTCCGATAAAATTCTCAATCTCAAATTGATATAAATCATACGGTATTTATCTTAATTTTAATAAATATTTTTATCTTACAGACTAATATGTGTAAATGCATTAACTATTAAACATATATTTCTTCCTTCTTCTTTTTTCAATAGGGATAATTTATTAAGACTCATTTCTTTTTATTAAAAACAAAAAGTTTATATTAGACACAAGTATATATTATATGATTATAAAAAGTACTAAAAATAGAAGAAAAATATAACAACAATAAAATAACATAAAAATAAGAAATTTAAGTAATTTTTAATTGATGTAAATATTTTTATCATTAATTAAATGTTCAATATTCTTATTTTTCTTTTAAAAAAAGTCAAAGAGACCAAGATAAACAAAATCTACAAGATTTGAATTATCAATAAAATTAATCTCTATTTTTTTTTTCTTATCTTTTTTTAATGCCTTGTATATTTATAATTAGTATCCTTTTTCTTCACATACTCTATGCGGATTATTAGAAAACTTTATGGACTTATCATTGGGATATGTCTTTTCATAACATTTCATTTTTGGTGGTTATATTTGTTTCTATTATTATGCTATCTTGAGAACATATGACCATCACGGGGCAATAACTATACTCCTTATAATTTCTGGCAAGTGTATAACTATTCTATTACTAGTGCTTGCATTCATTTCTAGAAATAACATAAATCTAATTGGATATTTTCTATGATTCCTTAACAAAAGTTTATTATTTTATTCAACCATTAGAAAGGCAAGAGATGAGTTGAGAGTATTTTTAAAATTTATATTCACAATACAAAATCATATTACTTGTATGAAAAATAAAAAATAGTTTTTACAAAATGATTTGTTCAAATATTTCTTTGTCGCATAGTTTCAGCTGGGAGATGATATTAAAAAGGATAAAATTATATTTAGCAACTGTTTTATAATCTTGTAATCTTAAGTTAATCCACCAATTGTTTACTTTTAGTAAGAAAATATTTTTTTAGTGGTCGTATCTTTTTTTTAAATGTTCTCATAGATCTAATGGATCCTCAATAATGAGAAATTAAGCCTTCAAGCTGTCATGCAAGTGATGGCGCAAAAAAATCATAACCTTTGTTCAATCTTGTAGGGATGGTTGATTTTCATATTTTACAATATTCTCTAATCTTAATACTTAGAGATGTATTGTTGCATATTGAAAATAGAAAAGATAGTCAGTTTCAATAATATCAATAACGAAAATTTGCTATTGGGATGAAAATCATGACTATATGTGGAGGCCTCTCAGGCAGATGTGTTATCTTTGGCCTTTGTAACACTGTGACTTGACACTTTATTGTCTTTCAGGATCCTTGGTCATCCTACTTCTTCCTGATCATCCTGCCTTCCAGGAATCCCTGATCATCCTGCCTCTCATGATCCTTGATCATCCTACCTCTCAGGAATCTCTGGTCATCCTACCTCCTAGGATTCTTGGTCATCCTGACAATTGCAGTCACACTGTTTCATCTTTTGCCGAATTCCAGAAAGATTTGATAGCAGCAGACTTTGCAAATATCACATCTCATAAATAAAAGCGATTGGCACACTGTCCCAAGGTAAAATATCCTGTTAGTGGTGATTTGAAGCCCCTGCAGTACATTTTCTATCAAATCAATTATATGACCCTTACCCCTCTTAAAGAGAGTCGTCCTAAGGCTCCTTGGGAAGACCATCTTAACTTTATAAAATCATCATCCTCTCCCTCCAAAAAAGAATTATATGTGACTTGATCCCCCACCGAAAAAATAGAGAAAAAATGAATAATAAGAAGAAGAACTAGAAAAGAGAGAAAACCATGGGAAAGAAGAAGAAGACAAAGAAGAAGGAGAAAAGAGAGAAGAAGGGGGGTACGTAGACAGCTTGAGAGCTACCTAAATCCAGCTACAATACCAAACGCCGCTCCTCCACCATGAGTTACTTTTTGTTTGGTGTAAGAAATTTGTTGGAAATTTTCATTATTTGGTGTATGAAAGTCATTGAACCTTTTTTAACATCAACATTTTCAAAATTTTGAAACTCGTTATTTTAATTTAACTATTAAAAATAAAGAAAAATTAATAATACAAGAATAAAATATATATCACATGGAGGACAAAAATATCATAATTTTCATGCATACATTTGAAATTTCATATTCACACATATAATACTTTATAGATAATAAATTTCAAGTTTTAATTTATTAATTATGCAAAATTTTAGATTTTGATTATATCAAAATTTTAAGTTTGATATGTTTAAAACTTCGTATCCAAATTAATATTTTAAATTTTAATTCCTAATTTATTTTTAGAACTTCATATCCTGATTAATTATATCAAACTTCTGGTTTTATATATAACAAAAATATAATGAAATAACAAAATAATAAAATTAAATTTTAAATGTATATATATTATAAACTCTTGACTTATATAGAAATTTACTGTTATTTAGAATTTCAGACCTGATCAACATAAAATTATATGAGATTAATTTAGAACATTAAGTTTTAATTATCTCTCTCTTATTAATTTTTTTAATAAAATGATATCAAATAATGATTATTATTTTTATTTTTTTATGCAGAAGATCTAATTTAATGATAGTCACAAAATCTATTTATAAAGATAGTAATATAATAATTGTTAAGGTGTTAATATGAATGTGGTTGTAGTGTCACTGAATTCACGTCGAAGAAAGTTGATGGATGTGGCTGTGGCGTTATTGGATCCATGTCGGAGAAAGTTGATGGTCGTATCCTCAAATGTAAAGCTTCATCTCTAAGCCCTTGTAAGACAATAACACACTAGGAGTAACTTCGAGTGTGTTTTTCGACGAAAAAAATCCGATGCCTAAGTCAGTGAAAATATAAAAGGGAGAGTAAATAATTCTGGTGAAAGAAAAAGAGAAAATGAAAACTTTAGGTAAAATGCAAGGAAGAAGAAAAAGAATCCAACCCCTTTTGCTACTAGTTTTGTCTCCTTATATAGGGCCCTTAGAAAGTGAGTGACATGACTTGATATCGTAGAATGAGAATAATGGGACGTTCTTTCTTGGGACAGTGTGTCAACCGCTTTTTATTTAAGAGATGTGACATCCATCAAGCCTGCTACTGTCAGATTTTTTGAAATTCGATGGGAGATGGGACAGATATCTGAAATTCGTCAGGGCAACGCTTCTTACTGTAGGGTCCTTGATCATTAATCATTCCCATTTTGGATGATCTCCAAGGGCTGATGACAGGGTTAAGTTTTTCCAGAAGACTATCAAGATTCTGGAAGGGATAAGAGACAATAGTCTAAAAAGAGACAATCGGGAATTCTGAGAAGCGGGTTGTCAGGAATCTCGAAAGATATTAGTCAGAAATCCTGAGAGGTGGATAGTTAGGATTCTCGAAAGGTGTCAGTCAGAAATCCCAGGAGGTAGGCAGTTAGGATTCCTGAGAGACAGATGGTCGGGTGATACTATTACAAGAGGAACAGATGTCAACCTAGAAAGTTTCCACATATTGTCTGGATTTTTATCCAAATAATAACAATTACATAAAATAAGAGTAATATAATTTTAAAAATAAATATAGAATTGTTGGGGGATTTTAGCGTCACCCAGCCCACAGGCCCAGGCCCATCTACAGGCCCGTGTCCCAGACCCCCACACGGGAGCACTGTTACTCAGTCA
>JAVXUL010022620.1:0-11802 GCA_035590515.1 Trichilia minutiflora
CATTCAAATGGTTAAAGTTTTCAAAAGTTAAAAATTTCCATAATTGCATGCTTAGGGAACTTAGCAAAGATCCTAGGACTTAGGGCCTCAACTCTACAAGATTGCCTCGGGTAATCTACTCGAGGGGATTGGTTAGGAGGTCTCCTTTGAGCTATTCGTATTTGATACACACTCAGGAAAAAGGTCTCCAATGACCATCGTTCTGAGTTTTATCACGTACAACAGTAGGGGTTTGGGAACACGCATAGCATATAGGCTTCCACAATGCTGTTGTATGGTGTCATCAAAGCCATAGCCCTTCGTATAGGAGCACTCTGAAGACTGGAGGCTCTGCTCAGGTGAACATATGTTCAGGGTCTTGGGGAACAACAACACTCGGAAGGGATAAGTACTCATGTCTCAGGGAGCCTGCACTCAGGTCTTGGAGACTTTGAAAATCCTGCCTCAAGGGATGTAATCGGGGCCTCGAGGCATACATGGCAGGGCCACTACCATATTTTTACATGTCCCATGATTTCAGCAGTAGGTTATTTTAGACATATTAGTCATGCAACAACACATGTTCAAAGGTACGAAATTCCATGCTTCTAATATACAAAATCTAAGAATCATAGGAGGTACGTTTTGAATTAAGAGATAGAATATTTTATGCTTTATACACAGACTCTCACACACACAGAACAACAGAAAATATTCTCTGAAGCTCAACACTTTTCTTTGGTTTTTGTCTTGCTCTCTTCACACACACACACACACACACACACACACACCCAAGAAAAACCTTTACTGACTTAAACATCGAAAGGTTTTCACCAGGAAACTTTACTCCTGAGATTCTCCTTTGTTTTGCAATCTCGGAGCAGGAGTAAAGGGAAGAAGACTAGCTGGTGCTCGAGGTTGAAGACGACACCAACTTCTTGCATCAACATTTTGGCTTTGTTTATGGGAATTAAACAAAAAGTCAACGAACAAGCTAGTTATAGTGAAGATGACAAACGCCAGAGGTTACTCAATCAAGAGACATGTGTCGAAACGAAGGAACACAGAAGGAGGCTCTATGAAAGCTACTATTGTCGTGGATTGGGTTGATAGCATCTTGCATGAGATCTCGGAGCATGAGAGCCCCCAGTCAAACACTGTAAAGGTACATACACGTAGACCAGATCATGCAAGGGAGACAGAAGAGATGACTCGATTGCTGCAGCTGCTCCAAGACAGTGAACAACGACATACAAAAAAAGACCAACAAATACAAATATTGATCAAAGAAATATCAGAGATGAAGAAGATGATGCAAGCCAATATACCAGGTGCAAGTTTATCGGATGAAACTGTGGAGAGCAGCATCCCTAGACTAGAGGCCACAGTGAGGGATGGTGAAGGGGTCAAAAGAGAGCCCAAGACTAAAAGGTATACAGCTGTAGAAAAAGAAAAAAATAAGACTGTTGATGAACCCCACTTGCAGAAAGGGGCGTCAGAGATGCATGCATGCCCCTCTAGCTCGGGAAAAGCATCACCCTGGAGCAGTCCAGGAAATACCCGACAAAACCAGCCTACCATAAGGAGGATTAGGGGATTGACAACAAGAACAAAGATGTGGAGTCCTTGGTAAGAAAGATGATGGAGGAGATAAACAAAGAAAAGGCATGCCCCTGAGGTGAGCTGGCTGAGCCTATTCAACAAACTGACCCTTATGCAAAGTTACCTTTTGCACCCAAATTGTTAGGCCAGACCTTACCCAAAAAGTTTAAAATACCCCAGATAACTCCCTTTTTTTTAGAAAAACTGATCCATCACTACACATAAATTTTTTCCATGAGATGATCCTCGTCCAAGGTCTGAGTGAAAATCAGATGTGTCATTTATTTACCCTAATCCTGAAAGGGCAAGCTAAGAAGTGGTTCATGGGTTTAACCCCGGGGAGCATCCAAAATTTCGGGCAATTGTACGATGTATTCATTATAGAGTTTAGAGGTGTGGTCTTCAGTATCAAGACCCTGAGTTCTTTGTTACTGCTCAAACAAGGAAGTGGCAAAAGTCTCAGGAGCTTCGTCAAAAGATACCATGAAGAAGTGCTCGAATTAAGGGCCTTCCATCATCCTCTGGCCCTAGAAGGGCTAAAACAAGGGCTCAAAATAGACAGGACTTGGTATTTCATATGCAAGTCCTCGGTGAACCCTTATAAAGTAGCCCGAAGAAAAATACTTTATGAGATTGAAGTCGAGAATCAAGTAATACTGAAGATGAAAGAACAAAAGCCAGTGGGGGCTCCCCCGAAAGACAATAACCGGTTCAAGAAGCCAGATAATAAGAGGTGGAGAAATGATGGGAGAAAGTTTCCCGAGATGAATCGTGGAAGGGATAGAGCCCCCGAGTACTATAAGGGTGATAGGCATACAGAGGAACAATATGCTAGAAAACGAAGATTGCCTCGGAGGGATGATCCAAAGCGGGTCGTCCGGGTAGACAAACTGAGGCGAGTGGAGCATGTAGAGGAGAAGAGAAAGCTAACTCCACTGAACGTGCCCCTTTTTCAAATTTTGGAGGAAGTAAGAAAATGGGGAACTTTACTATTAAACCCCCGTCCGATCAGATACAGACCCTCAGGAGAGGCAGGGAATAAATTCTACGAGTTCCACCAGGATGTGGAATATTTGACAGAGGAGTGTTATGAATTGCAGAATCAGATTGAAATCTTGGTCAGGAATAATTACCTGACCAAGCTCGTGGCTCATAACGATGAGAGACCCCAAGATCTGAGACAAGCTATAAGGCGTGACAATACAATGGTGATCATTGGGGGTCCCATGCTTATTGAAAATTTGAACAACTCCAGGAAGAATTATTCTTGATATTCTATCTCGAGTACGAATGTGGAGCCACATGTGTTGAATGTGCGCGAAGAAAAGAAACTAAGGATAGCCTCGATACTAATCATATTCACAGATAAGGATGAATATGGGATCTACTATTCACATGATGATGCCCTGGTTGTTACAATGATGGTAGGGACTTTCCAGATTGGAAGAATCTTGATCGTTACGGGGAGGTCTACTGATATCATTTTCAAAGAGATGTTGGATTCTTTGGGTATTGAAAACCTGAGATTGAGACCTGCAGAGATTGCCTTGCACGAATTCGGGGAGTCAAATGTGTATTGCTTAAGAATAATACAGTTGTCGATCACAACGGATGATAAACCGTATCAAAGGGTTACCATGGTAGAACTCCAAATGGTGGACCTGAAAATACCATACTCTATGATCTTGGGGAGACTATTCCTCTGATCCACGAAGACAGTAGAGAGTGTTCATTATCTACAATTGAAATTCAGGGCCGGAGATGGGATCGGGATTGTGAAAGAGAACCAAATGGAGGTCCAATCCTGCTTCACTACTGCTTCATAAAATTCATATTGTATTCATAAACATCCCTTAGAGAAAGAAGCCCAGGGATGTGCGCAAGACGACCAACAAGAGGAGCAATTAGAAGAGGCGGATAACAGGAAGAACTGATTCAAGGAATCATCATCACCCGAGCCAATTGAAGAAATGGAGTCGATTATTTTGGATGAAAAGTGACCAGAGAAATCGATGAAGATTAGGTCTAACCTGACCCCCGAGTACAGAGCATCATTGATTCAGGTATTAAAGCAAAATACTGATGTGTTCGCCTGGTCCCATGATAATATGCCAGGGATTACTGCTCGGGTTATAGCTCATAGGTTGATGGGTTTAAGTCAGTGACGCAGAAAAGGCGGACATTCAATTTTGAGAGAAGGGAGGCCATTAAGGCAAAAGTTGACAAGCTTTTGAAAGTGGGGTTCATCCGAGAGATTCAGTACCCCGAGTGGATCGCAAACGTGATAATGGTGCAGAAAGCCAATAGAATGTGGAGAATGTGTGTAGACTTCGCCGACTTGAATAAAGCTCGTCCAAAGGACAACTTTTTCCTTTCGATGATTGATCAGTTAATAGATGCCACAGCTGGTCATGGGCTTCTCAGTTTTATGGATGCCTTCTCGGGATACAATCAGATAATGATATATGAACCTGACCAGGATAAAATTGCATTCGTTACTTACTATTATACGGTCATGCCTTTTGGATTAAAGAATGCAGGAGCTACATTCCAAAGGCTGGTTAATAAAGTTTTTAAGCCTTTGATTGGGTCGACCATTGAGGTGTATGTAGACGACATAATCATGAAGTCTATGAAGGCTTCCAACCATGATAAGCATTTGGAGGAAACCTTCTCTTACCTAAGAAGGTATAATATGAAGCTGAATCCCGCGAAATGCTCATTTGGGGTTGGAGAAAGAAAGTTTCTCGGGTACATGGTCAGTGAACGAGGCATTGAGGCCAACCCATAAAAGGTTAAGGCCATTCTAGATCTAAGGCCCTCGACCACGATGAAGAAGCTACAAAGTTTGACGGGGAGGCTGACAGCTTTGATCAGATTTATCTCAAAGGCCATAGATAAATGTTTTCCTTTCTTTCAGATGATGAGGAAGGAGAAGAGGCTAGAATAGGACGAGAATTGTAACCAGAGCTTTCGAGAGCTGAAGGAGTACTTGGCACACGTCCTCCATCTTGCGAGTCTTGAGAAAGAGGATGTTTTACAACTATATTTGGCAGTCGATGAACACTTCATCAACTCTGTCCTTGTAAAGGAAGATGAACAGAAGGTGCAAAGGCTAGTGTACTACACAAGCAAATCTTTGCTGGATGCCGAGACAAGATATACTCCATATGAAAAGTTCGTCCTTTCACTTGTCGTTGCTGCCAGAAAGTTGCGCCTTTATTTTCAAGCTCATCACATAGTTGTGATAACGGATCAACCCCTGAGGCAACTTTTTCACAAACCTGATTTGTCAAGGATGCTGGTAAAGTGGTCTGTTGAACTTGGTGAATACGACATCGATTATAAGCCTCGGAGAACTATCAAGGGACAAGCTCTGGCAAATTTTATGACGAAACTCACAGTCTCGAAACAGATGACCGTATTACAGATCTCGAACATTAGTAACACCCGAGATGAAAGTAGCATCCCCGATCCTCAGGCCGCAGAAGAAACTTAGTAGATGCATGTCGATGAGGCATCTAACATTTAGAGGGGAGGAGTAGGAATAATTTTGAAAAGGCCAGGCGGAGAAGAGGTCATGTATTCTCTGCGATTTGACCTCAAAGTGACCAACAATAAGGATGAGTATGAGGCACTGATCAACGGGATGAAGCTAGCTAAGGTCCTAGGAGCCCATAATCTAATTATAAATAGTGATTCCCAGTTAATCGCCAACCAGCTGAATGGGCAATTCCAGGCTCGGGAGGACAACATGCAGGCATATTTGGTTGAAGCTAAAAAATAAATAGAGGCATTTCAGAGCGTCATTATAAAACAACTTTCCCAAAAAGAAAATTCTAGGGCCGATTCTCTGACGAGATTAGTCTCGGTGTTCAAGGAAAAATCTCTAGCTATCATACCGATTGAGATTTTGACGCAGAGAAGTGTAAATCTCAAAGAAGATCTTATCACTGCTCTACAGGAAACCCCCAACCTGAAGTGGATGAGGGAATTAAAGTTATACATTCAGCATGGAGAACTGTCAATTGACAGAAATGAGACGAGAAAGATAAAAAACCGAACAGCCAAGTACTTTGTTATTGATAGTGTACGTTATAAACGTCGGTTTAGCCTGCCATGTTTGAAGTGTTTAAGACCAGATGAGATAGACAAAGTTCTTAAAGAAATTCACAATGGAACTTGCGAAAGTCATAGAGGTTCGTTGATATACAAAATCATCCGACAGGGATACTATTGGCCCACAATTTCACAGGATGCTTCCAGACTAGTCAAATCTTGTCATTAATGTCAGATTCATAAAAATATCCCGAGGCAGCCCCCGAAAGAACTCACTTGTCTTTTGAATTTTAACCTTTCTTTCAGTGAGGACTGGATCTGATAGGACCACTTTCGACTGCCCGAGCTAACACTAAGTATGCCATTGTAACGATCGACTATTTCACGAAGTGGGTAGAAGCAGAGCCGGTCTCCAGTATAACACAAAAGAATACCACCTCATTTGTCAAGCAAAACATCATATATCACTTCGGGGTTCCACAAATACTGGTGATCGACAATGGGAAGCAATTTAACAACACCAAGTTCAGGTAATTCTGCTCGGAATTCTGTATTGATTTGAGATTTGCCACTCTAGCACATCCCTAGGCCAACGAACAGGTGAAAGCTGCTAATAAAGTAGTTCATAGGCACTTAAGAAGAAACTCAGAGAGCATAAATGGGCATGGATTGATAAATTATCCAAAGTACTTTAGGCATACAGAATCACTCCCCCCACAACAATGGGAGAATCCCCTTTTTTATTAGCTTTCAGATGTGAAGCCATGATCCCAATAGAGATTGACATCTTGACCTTCTGAGTGTAAGACTACAATGAAGAAAAAAATAAAGCTAGTTGAAGACTAGAATTGGATCTGTTAGACTGAAAGAGAGATGAGGTTGTAATTCAGGTAATCGTACATCAACAAAAGGTGACCCGATATTATAATCAGAAAGTCAGATGCAGAACCTTCCAAAGGGGAGACCTGGTCCTCCGATGAGTGACCATTAACAATAAAGTCCCAGGCGAAGGGGTATTTGGAGCCAATTGAAAAGGAACATACAAAGTCGTTCAAATACTCAAACGACAGGTATACAAATTAAAGACCCTGAGCGGCACCCCAATCAAAAAGCTGTTGAATGAAGATAAATTAAAAATCTATTATCCTTGACCTGACCCTTTTAACAACAAGTCCCTCGATCCCACGACTAGCGTCTTAAACATTCACTCCACAAAAGATATCTATCGAGCCTCTCTCTCAAGTACTCTACTTAGACCCGATTTCTATGATTGAAGCTAGCTGAGTCTTTTGAGTAGAAGACCTTGGGTCAACGAGACCACGTCGTCTCTGAGCTAAGGATGTTTGGTAGTTATAGAATTATGTCGTTACGAGGTCATATGGACTACGACGTTCGAGGCCAACTATCGGGATCAAGTTATCCCCGAGAAGACTTTAGGCCAATGAGACTACGTCGTCTCTGAGCTAAGAATGTTTGATAGTTATGGAACCACATCGTTCTAAGGCCATATCGACTACGGTGTTTGAGGTCGGCTATCGAGATCAAATTATCCCCGAAAAGGCCTTAGGTTAACGAGATCACATCGTCTCTGAGCTAAGGATGTTTAGTAGTTATAGAACCATATCGTTCTAGGGCCATATGGATTACGTCATCCGAGGCCAGCTATTGGATCAAGTTCTTTTATAGGGACCAAATCATCCTGAGAAGACCTTATACCAACAAGACTAAGTTGTCTCCGTGATAAGGGTGTGTACATATGAAGGGATCACATTATCCCTGATTCTATCACTGCATAAAACCACATCATTTGTGACCCAAGACCGTATCCTGCTTACGGTTTGTATTTATCTTATGTTCTTTTTTCTTTTGGATTGGATCATTTAATAGATTGACCTGTTAATATTTTTTGAAAAGTACATACAACTTGTTCTAATGGTTAATAAAATTGATTTATTGGTTTTGTGTCTTTGTCTCTTTGTGGTAAATATGTTTGCTATTTTAAACGACCACTGTATATCATCCGACACGAGGTGGCATATTTGATATTTTGTCTAAATGTTCTATTTGGGTATTTACGCTAAGATGATTCCATCTATCTCCGGTATTTTATCTAAATAATATACTCGGGTACTTATTCTGAGATAACCTTGTAAGCTGCTGGAATTTCTCCAAGTTATTTGGTCAGATGTTCTCACTGGGCCGATTGGTAATTCATGTAACAACTCATTCGAATGTTCACATCTAAATGATATCATATAGTGATGAATTAAATTTTCCTAAGTCATTTGCTCGGATATTCCCTAGGAGCTTACTGACTATTTATAAGTTCATATGTTCGGATATTCTCATTGAGCTAAATAGTAGACTTAGTGGATTTTTCTAAGTCATCTGTTCAGGATCTTTTACTGTAATTCTTTAAGTTGTATGTTTATGTATCAATCTGAGCATCATTCTTGACAAATTTCTCTGAGTTATTTGATCAGATATCTTCGTCAAGCTGATGGGTAATTCATATAATTATTTGTTTGGATATTCATACCGAGCCGAGTGTTATGTTTAAGAAAATTTTTCTAAGTTACCTGCTCGGAGAAATATTTCATTATAAGTACACAGTCAAGATATGACTCAGAGAAAGCAAGAGCAGAATTAGAAGAACAAAATTTTATTAAAGTATTCGATTATTACAAGGCTTTATATTATTTCAAAACACCCGACCCTACTGGTTTTCATTTATATCTATGGGGTCTTTGGGTGTCGGATCTACGGGGGATCCGATGGAGGCTGATCAGTTATAGTGGGAAGCTCGACGTGGACTCCCTTGACTGCAGTGCTCAAGGCTGGGTTTTTCGTATTTACTTCTGAGTCTTTGACCCCAAAGTCTGATACTTGGCATCCTCGCTCTTCATAAAGCCATCCAAGGTAGAGGTGAGGGTACTTCTCCTAGAAGGTTTGGCAGGTCAAATCGATGGCTTGATTTATTGTGGCCTCCCCCTCCCCCTTAGCGGTTGCCACTGCAGCCTAGATTCTCTCGGGTTCTTCGGCCAGTTGCTTTTTTATCATCTCTATCTCAGATTACTGTAACGTTATTCGAGACTTTAACTTGGTATTCTCGAGATTTAGTCCCGAATGTACAGACTCTGATAAAGCCAATCGGAGTTCAAGCTCTTCCTTCTCTTTCTGCCACACTGACTCCTTAGCCTCCCATTGTGTCCTTTTAGTGGCCAGGTCGACCTCTACCTTCTCCCGCTGCTCGACAACGAAGACATTTTCTTTTTTGAGCTTTTTGATTTTGCTCGTCTCGTTTCTCCGAGCCTCCCACTGTTGCTTCATCTGGTAGCATGCCTGCAAATAAAACGAAGAGTTAGTGACTTATGAACAAAGAGCAAGTATTAAAGGTTAAGTGTTGAACTTACCCGCATACCCCATCTATATATGAAGTCTATGGCCTCAGTATCTTTCGTGTTGTTGAGTTTCTCAACAACGGGCGGGATCACATATCGTCTGGTGTCATTTATCATGTCCAAAAGGTGGATGAAGTGTTTGTGCTTTTTTTCGAGAATATCACCCACCCTCAACTCGGCTATTTTAATAGCCTCATAAAAATCCGGGTCTGCTTTTACGGAGCTCGACCCCCTGAGTTTCAGTTTCTTTGGCTCTAGGTCAGTCGGGGGGTCGTCCTGGGGCCTTTTCTATCCCTTGCCAAAAGGTGGTTTCTCCACCATTACACTTTTCCCCTTGTCAAGGACAATGATCAGAGCAGACTTAGACTCGGGCTCTATAGGCCCTTGTTTCTTGCTCCTGATGAGCACTTCCCACCGACCTTGTTCCTTCTCTGGCGGGGGAGTTTGTTTGGAGGGCTGAGCAGTTTTCTTTTTGACTAATTTACTCAAAGAGGCCAAAGCTAACGGTTTCCCGAACATGATTATTCCTGCAAAACGGCAAATAAAAAGTTAATCATATTTGCAGCAAAAATACATATACATTCTGGAGTTAGGTATTTATGAGAAAATTATACTATGGGCAAAGTTTTTCTTCTGCAGATTCACAAAGTCCCTATACGGGCACGTCTTCACTAAACCTGAGGCCATCAAATTCACATCAGAAAGCAATGATTTCTGATCCGAAGATTGATCTTTAGCCCGTCTTATGATTTTTAGGCTCCGGGGATTCAGGTCTGCATCTCCCAACCAAAACAAGACCTTACCGAACACATTCGGGATGGGAAGGTGTGACTCAGACTTTTAATTTTCTCTCACGAAGAACCATTTGCTCTTCCAGTCCTTGTTGCTAATGGGATTTCCCTTGATTGGGTTAGGCTTTTGAGGCCTGGCCTGAAGGTAAAACCATCCGAGATTCTTCCCAAGATTCTTTTTGAGCATGAACATATGCTCTATTTACTCCATAAAGGGCGAAGAGTCAGATATTTTCCCCCACAGCACGTACAGTGCCATTAGTGTCCTTCAACCATTTAGGTTCATTTAGTAGGGGGCTACTCTCATGTTGGTCAAGATTCGACAGAAATAGGGCTGTAAGGGCAACCTCACCCCTAGATGGAACAGCTCCTCATTGAAGCCCACTTTGCCCTCAGGAGGAGTACTGGAGATTTTATTAGCCTCAAGATCTCGGAGATATACATCGTTTGGGATATTATAGAGAGATGTATAAGCTTTTAAGTCGATCTCCATGACTATTGAGGTGAACCAGTCCTGCTCGTATGGGGACCTGATCTCAAAAATGGATTCTGGGCTAGCAACTAATTCTAAGCCCTCTCCTACATTGTCTCCCCCAATAACAGTTTCAAGTCGGGTCGTGGAGCTAGAAATAAAGGCCATTTCTGCTCAGAAAAACAAAGGGCAACATGGTCAAGGGATGTTTATGGATCATCGACAACTCTTAAATACTTTCCTATAAATTTCCTAGCAGATAACCTATTCTAACGGTTTTCCTATTCTACCTGAGCACATGTTCACATTTATCAAAGATCAATGAATCAAAAGATGGAGAAAAACTTACCAAATGTGATGAACTGCGAGTTTGTTCGAAAAATGAGGAGGATGCTGAGAGCCGGAGAGCTGGAGACTTTTGAGAATATGTATGAAACGCGAAGAAAACTTTGTGAGAGTGCTCGAAAAATTTTTGTTTACAGGTGATAGTAGAGAGAGAGGAAAAAGAATTCTCAGAAAAGGAAAAGGTATTTATAGACAGGTGAAAGGAAGGCCAAGAGAATCTCAACCGTTGTGTCTGATCCAACGGACAGGGGGATGCCATGTCACCCTAATACGAAACACCAAAGGTCGGATCTTTTCAAATTTTAAATGAAAAATAGGGCCCATTATATCGGTGATATTATTATGATTTGAATATCGCAGCCTTTCAGATTGGCCTGTCAATAGGATAGTGACACGTGGGTGACGGTTACATTTTTGAAAAAAGTTAACTGAAGGGTAACGGCAACCGTTACGGTGTGAGATGCCAGTTGAGCAGGCTCTGGTCAGTTTTTGAATTTTTAATTAAAAACTAAGCGGCTTAATGTTTAGGTATTTTGCTAAGGCCTAGTCCACAGGCCCAAGCCCTTCTCCAAACCCATCATATAAACATACTGTCTTCTGTATAGACCCCTTGATGCGACATCGTCCTAAGAACCCTCTACACCACATATGGAATAGAGAGATTGCCTCGTGTAATCTACCCGAGGCAATTGGTCAGGAGGTCTCTTTTGAGCTATTCGTAGTTGATACATACTCAGAAAACAGGTCTCCAACAACCACCATTCTGAGTTCTGTCTCGGGGTGTCGGACCGATATATTCCACGTACAATAGCAGGGGCTCGGGAACATGCATAGCATATAGGCTTCCACAATGCTACTGTATGTTGTTATCAAAGCCATAGTCCATCACATGGGAGCGCTCTGAAGACTGGAGACTCTGCTCAAGGGAACATATGTTCGAGGCCTCAGGGAACACCACCACTCGGAAGGCATAAGTACTCATGTCTCAAGGAGCCTGCACTCAGGTCTCGGAGACTCTAAAAATCTTGTCTCGCGGGATGTAATCGGGGCCTCGGGGGATACGTGGCAGTGACACTTGACGAGTACATAAAAGTGTATGTGTATTAAGGGTTAAATTTATCATTTTACACTTAAAGTATGATTATCTCTCTCC
>JAVXUL010022631.1:0-11801 GCA_035590515.1 Trichilia minutiflora
TTGAAAATATGTTTCATTTTCTTTTTGAAAAAAATTTTGAATTTGTCTTTTGAAAGCATTTGTTTTATGAATTGAAAAAAATATTTTCAAAAATTATTCTTGCATTTTATTCTAAGTTCCAATTGATCTAGACCTCAAAGAATTAAGCTAAGTTTTAACTTTATCTTTTAATGAAAAAGAAAATAATTTAAGCTTAACAATTTCTTCACTACGTGTTCGATCATTAAAAGTTATGCAAATTTCTTCAGATTCTTTTAAATGCAAATAAGGACTTTCAGATTCTAAGCCATGAAAATTAAGAAGCAAAGAAATCATACTCGACTTTAATCTAAAGTTTTTTGTATTAAGAGAAAAAATAAAATAAGGAGTAGAATGTTGAGAAGGTCGCAAGTATTCATGCATGGTTCTCAATGGAGGATTTTTAATTTCTCTTTGAATGCTTTCATTATCAGTCATGATACTAGAAGTATGTGATGGTGAAGATGAATCAAATAAATTGTCAAAAAAAGTTTGAGAATTACCTTTCACCAAATACCCCGAATGTAAATTACGATACCAATTAAGCACAAACAAAATAAAACATACAACAATTATAGATTAAGAAAAGAAAATATTAGCACAATAATATAAAAGAAATGGTAAAGCCTTCCACTTAACAAAAATATAAATAAGATAAAATTGCGAAAAGAAGTGGTAAAACCATCCCCTTAACATAAATAAAAATAACAAAAAAATAAATAACAAGTAAATAAATTACAATAAAATAAAGTGAAGAAAAATAAAGAAGCAAAAATAAAAGTTGTAGGAGGTTTGGCCTTCCATAAGGTCAATTTTATCTTAGTTAATTACATTTCTCGATAATGGTGCTAAAAACTTGATCTCAATTAGATTTTGTACCTAACTATAGGTAGTCTTATTATAGTATAATCCGATGAGTTCAAGTATTGTATCCACAGGGAGTGTTTTTTTCAAGAGTCAAATTGGATTATGTTCAAGTCAAGGTCCAATAGAAAATGTTCAATAGTAAAGGTAAAATAAATGATGGATTAATTTTAAAGAAGTAATTACCAAATAAAGATTAAAATAAATTAAAATACTAAGGCATTAGAAATTGATATTTTAGGATGATGGTAGTAACTAAATCTCTTATGTTAACTCAAATGAGATTAACTAAAGAGTTATTTTAATCGGAAGAAAAAAATTATTTGATGCATGAAAAATATATTTTCTTCAAAAAATAAATATTTGATTAAAAGAATGCCTTTAAATTAATTGATAAAAAATATAAGAAAAATATTTAAAATATTTAATATTCAAAGTATTTTTTTGTGCCATATGTCTACAATGAATCAAAGAAAGTTTGTCCAAGTATTCAATGTGCCAAATATCTACATAAAAATCAGAGAGCTTAAATGCTTAAAAATATTTTTTAAAATATGAATATGCAATTAATAAAAAAAGCTTTAATATTAAAAACAAATATGGGATCTAAAGAATATACCATATATCCTTAGTATCAACCTCCTAACCTTAGCTAGTTTTTTAGAAAGACATGAAGATGAGATAACAAAATTTTATTACAAACTAATTCTATTACATCCATTATATTTTTAGAATATAAGATATTACTCTTATTTATAGGCAAACATGAGAGCTAAATGTCAAAGTAGGTAGTTGTAACATTTGACAATTAAGTTGAAAACTTTGACAAATGAAGTTGAAATATACTAACTGCCACAAAATTGTCATGGATGACCTCAAATATGAATGATTTAGCCCTCATAGTAAACATAAAAATTGTATATATTGGACACCTATTTTGAATGTCACTTGTCTCAGGTCAATCCAAAATTTCTATCAAAAGTTATGGGCTATTTATTAAAGCAAGATCGAGTTGAACTGGAACAACAATGAGACTTGATTGATGGCATCAAAAGTATAACTTAGAGCTCTTAATGATGGTTAGACAAAATATAAAAGTTTTAGCCCAATGAGTTAGCTTTCCAATAGATTAAGATTCACCTCAATATCTCTCTGGAATGAAATACTATGTCCTTCTTACATTCACTGCACAAAAATTAAAATTAACTAAAATTACAAACAAAATAAATTTTACATCAAAAACTAGAAATATACATAAATAGAGAGAGTTAATCATACTTTGAAGTGTAAAATAATGAATTTAAATCTTAGTACACGTACACTTTTATATACTCATCAGTATCGATACTTGGTGCTTGAGGATTGAAGGTATCGATATATTGCCTAGACATATCAACACGTTGACACATAAATTCATGTCACGGTGTGTCCAAGACAAGAAAGGTATCGATACCTTAGAGAAAGTATTGACACCTTATGAATTATAGTGAACAGTAAAAACCAAAGTATCGATACCTTAGGATGCAAGACAAAACTGTGTAATCTATATTTCGAGCAAAGATATCGACATCGTGGGAAAGGTATCAACACCTTTTAATATAACGAGCCAAAGTGTTGATACCTTGAGAGAAAGTATGAATATTTAAGGACGTGTCACAAATTAGTATGCTTTTAGAATGACATTTTGGTCATTTTACGGCCCATTTTATATAAGAGATCAAGGCTCATCTTTCCTACTCTTCTTCTTCCTCTTGTTTGAACCTATTTTTCTCTACTCTCATACCTAAATCATATATCACTTAAATCACCACCAATCCTTGTGATTCTTACTTGGATATTCTAGTAAATCAACACCAGAGCTTAAAAATATTATTTAGCTGAAGTTTTACTTGACGATTTGTGAGACATTAAGAGAGAAGGATCTTAGGTAAATAGTAACTGAGAGGATGAATTAAGCAAAGAGTGGTTCAAAATATATCTACCAGGTTGGATAAGTAAACCCCTTAGCTTATTTCTCAAATTTGAGTTATCCCTAAGCATGAATCAAGAAAAAGGTAGTTAGGTTAGTATTCTTAAAACCCTAAATTTTAGTCATAATTTAGGATGTTTGAGCATGTAATAGTATTAAGAAAACTGAGAATGGTTCTTTAAAGAGTGGGAATAGGGGTAGTCAAAGGATTGACAAGAAGAGAAAGAGAAAGAAAGACAGAGAAAGAGAGAGAGAGAAAGCAGACATTGGTATAATCTCAGAGTAAAAAAGATCATGACGATAGTTACATTGTCATCATGTGCATCATGCATTTCATAATATGAGTAAATTGTATGAAAGAGTACTGAATTTGATGAATATATATATGTGTAGGCTCAAAACCCACACCTAGAATATCTTCGATACGAGGAGGACGTCAAATAAGCTCTTCCCCATCTCAGAGTGAGTGGGTATTTCCTCCTTTAGCCATTACTTAAAGATACTTATACATTTTACATACTTCAAATTAGATATGTATATTTGTATATATGTATACATGATTGATATTGGGAAACGAAGAAATTATGATTGTGTGGTGATCGGGATGGTCATTTATTTGTGATAGAATTAAGTGATGATATTATATGATTGTTATTATGGATTTAAGGCCAGAGGTCAATTATGAATATTGCTCTTTCGATGATGTTATGTGAATTATGGTATAATTTAAATATGTCTGATGGTCAGAGTGTCATTATTGTTATTTGGCTTTGTGAGCCATTAAGTTTTTAACCTTATGCGTCATTGAGATTAGTTTTATTATTTTGACCTTATGAGTCATAGTTTTGCTTTTATTTTGGCCTTGTGTGCCTTTGAGATTGGTTTTTGGCCTTGAGTGCTAATAATGCTTGATTTGATCTTATGAGCTAATGATATTGATTTATGGCCTTGGTATCATTATACTTGATTTTCATATGGGTAAAGGTTGACCATACATCTCAAATAAAGTATGTGAAATACAATAGACTCAAGGATAATGATTGGTCATACAACTCAAATAGAGTGGGTGAAATCCAATAAAATCATGGATGATGATTGGTTATGCAGTCCGAGATTGATGGGTAGAATCCAACTTGTCTATGTTATATAGCATGCTATTTATACACTTATATGGGTGCATATACCCATATCGGATTGAAGATCAGCTATACAACTTGAAATAGAGTACATGGGATCTGTCAGACCAATGAAAGATTTATTTTTAAATTTGTGATAACAATTTAGTTATACTTCTTTATACACATTTTATTTTATAGATGAACTGAGAAAGGTTAAATTTTTTAAGATTATAAGGGTTTTCTATAATCAATCTATGAGATTTCATTTTTATTATAATTGTATTTTACTATCTGCTCATTGAGTATTTCCTTAAATACTCACCCTTCAATCCCCCATTTCAGGTTAGCGTAGTCGTGTACGGGCATAAAATAACTTATCAAAGATTCAAAAGTATTTCATGTACTCGACTCATATTTCAGCAATATGGTTTATTGAACAGAACTAATGTAATAAATAATTTGATTTTCTGTATTTTGTTCGGTAGAGTGTTTATTGTAGTAATTTATTTTGAAATGAGTATTTAATGCAATGAGTTGTATGGATATACTTATTATTTGAATGTGTTAAAAATCTATCATATTCTATTTATGTTTGAAAATGGATTTCGAAAATAGGTTCTAATGCATTGTGTGTCCTAGGAATGCATTCTAATTAATAAGATATGTTTCTCGAATTTGTAGCTATTATCATATAGCCGATTCCTAGGATTGGGACGTGACAGTCACTTTTTGGTTTATCGAAAAACTTTTAAATTTCTTACAATTCACATTCAAAGTAAGTCTTCTAATCATTAAACAATATATTATAACCCAAATTATCGAAATTGAATTAAATTTGCATTTTTTCCTAATTGCATAGTAGCTTACTTATTGCCCTATATAATGTCCACAAGCCAAATTCTGATTTCTTATAATTTAAGCTTAAATATATCTATTTTATGTTTTAAATAATAAAATTTAAGCAAATTTATTATGATTAAACATAAATTTACAGATGAACAATAAACCCTAAAATTACAAATTCACTCAATTATGAAATTAATATTCAAATTGAATTAAAAACTTTACCAATGGATTGTTAGAAGACTTAAAAAGCTTTAATTATTCCTAATCTCAGGAATCTCCAATTTGGGTGCAAACCTTAATTTTTTTTTTCCACTTGATTTCTTTGCCAAAATAACAAAATAAAGTTTATAGAAGGTAAAGGTTGAGTTGGAGTGATTTTTAGCAAAAAAATCAAAGTTTAAACTATAGGAAATGAAGAAATCATAAAAGAAATTTTTTTTACAAAGACTAAGAGGAGAGAAATGGGAGAGGAGAAGGCTAGAGAAGGAAATAAACCCCTGTTTTTGGGTATATATACATTACCCTTAGTAATTACGGAAATGTTCTTGAGTATATAAGGAAAGAAAATTCCATAAGAGGACGCAAATGACATTTCATAGGGGAATAAAGCAAACCAGTGTCGTTTTTATTCTTTGGTGTAAATCTATGCTTAGACTAGTTGTCAGACTGGTGTCGGTCATGCTGGTCAAGCGGACTTGTCTAATGAGGGATCCTTGAACCGCTTTTACCCTAATTTGCCCCTAATTTTCTTTCATCCTAGCTTTTGTCCTCCTATATTCCTGGCCCTATTTTCTCCCTCATCTAACATCTGATTTCACTCTAATTTCTTTCAATTCGACTGTCTCTTTATCTTCTTTCAGTAACAAAAATCCATCAATCAATTTTCCATCTCAATTAACTAAAATTTTGCTCTAAACCTATAGCGCTTGTTGAAATAGAATCTCTCCCATTCTTAACCATTTTTCATCTAATTCTCTCCAAATCACCTAGTAAACTTTAATATAGTCTCGAATACTCATTAATTGTACCCTAATATGTATTTTATAAAAATAATAAAAATATCCTTATAAAATAAAATGATTAAAATGCACTTAATTCAAAAAAAAGATTTATATTAATTTTTTAATTTTTATTATTTATTTTATCTTGGTTTGCGATAAATAGGTGATTATAGACAAATAGGTAAAATTAAAACTCCATTAGGGTCCAAATAAAAAAAAAATTATAAGACAAACTTGAAATTTACCGAAACAAATCCTATACGCAAAAGGTGAACACTAATCCACACATAATTTTCAACCCTCTCATCAAACTAGATTCAATCAGTTCTATCTCACATTTTATATAGTAAATTAATTACATGTCTATATTGTTATATGTATCTATGTGTATATATTGATGTCCATATGTGGTTTTGATGATGAACAAAGATTAATTATACATTCAATTATTCTAATTTGATTTGTTTATTTGAATAAAATTTGACCATTTAAATAATTGATTATGTTTAAGTTCTTCATTTGATCATGACATTGGATATTTGATTAAGTTAATATTAAGTCTATGATTTGATTTAAATGATTATATGTTATGAAAAATTAGTTTGTTGATATTGATTGATTTGAATTCACGTATATTCCTCAAGATATATTACTTTGGTGGTCAAAATGATTGAGAAAAGTGAACTACATGACACAAGAAAGCCTTAGTTTCGATACTTAGAAAGAACGTATCAATACCTTGAGTAAAGGTGTCGATATCTTATAATTAATATTTCGATACATGGAGAATTCTGTACCCATGTATCAATCCTCTAAAAGAAAGGGATCAAAACATATCAATACCTTAAAAGAAGGTATCAAAACCTTCAATTAGGAGAATTTAAGAAAGATAATACGTAGAATATATTGATACCCAAGCCTAAAAGATTCGATACCATTGCATTAGAGAAGTAAAGGTATTAATATATTCATCAAAGATATTGATCCTTTCTATAAATTGAAACCCATAACGATTAGTTTCTTAGCATTCAATGCAGGTGTTAATTACATCAAAAAGAGTTGTTAGGGGAGATCAAGAAGAGCTTTAAAACCAACATCTTTCTAGAAGAATAAAAAAGGGGGACAACAAGCAAAAAAAAAGAAAAACAATTTGTTGTCATCTTGATTAATTTGAACATAAGTTTTATCATTCTAGAGAGGAAAATAATTAAAAAGAGCATTGTTGTGTATTTGCTCTAGTAAGAGAGCTTTATTATATTAGCATTTGATTGCTATTATTTGGGTTGTACGTTACTCATAAAAGAAGTTGTATTGGATTACTCTTTACCCGGATAAAGAAATATTAAGGTTATACTTCATCCAAATAAAGAAGTTTTAAGTTATTCTTTACTTGTAAAAAAAAAGGATTTTGTAACCTGCATTATTATTGACTCGTGTTAACTAAAAGTTAATAAAATCTTAATTTAGAGATAAAGCTGAGAGAGTGGACGTAGGTCAATTTGTATCAAATCACTATAAAACTAGTTTTTACATCTCTCTCTATATATATATCTATGTATCTATCTATCTATCTATCTATCTATATATACACACACACTTGTGCTTTAAATTGCTGTTATTAATTGTTTTATCTTGTGATTACTTATTTGTATTTAATTCATTATCTTCTTAATTGTAATTATTATTTATTGGATAAACATCATTTATCTTTTAAATTTTGAAATTATCAATTCACCCCTTCTTAATATTGTCACTGCCATTTTTTGGCCAACATATATAATAATTAATATATTAAATTAGGTAATATCTATTTATTTTATATATATATAATTTTGAATAATATAAAATTTATTTTTAATTAGTGCTACAATAATTGTATATACAATTTTTTTTAATTTAGTTGTATATTATTTTCATGGACAACAAACAATTTTTTTAATTACTATTTTGTAAATTATATTTTCATACAAATTATCATTTAGAGTAATGTTATATGAGGAGGGAGATATTAATTTCCTTTTAAACTTATAGAATAAATATACATATGTTATTAAATTATACAATTTTTTTTATTAAGTGTTGGGGGATTTTACTGAGGCCCAGCCCAGTAATCCGGGCCCATCTCCATGACCCTGTTCAAGCCCACTACATACACATATCCAGCGAGTTCTATTATGCGATGTCGTTTTGAGAGAATGGTCAGACTAACATTAAGACAGTCTATTCGTCTCGGGTGCTACAGCTGAGACGAACAGTCGGGAGCTCTTCATCGAAAACGTTCGCCATCAACTGGTACTCGGGTCAGAGCTTTCAACAACATGCACTCTTAGGGTCGGGAGCTCGGGGATGATGTTGCAAGGAACAGCGCCGCAGTTTTTCGCGCCCTCTAACCTTATGACAGGTCACCCTGGGTACGTCAGCCATGCAACAACGCGTGTCCTTAGGGTCGCCATTTGGCCATTGCAACCTGTCAATTCACCATCTCCTATATATCATCACTATCCTTTTTCACCGAAGAACTATGTGTGACTTGATCCCCCATCCATCGAAAGAAGATCAAGGGAGAGGAGCATCGAAGATCCGGCGAACAGAGACAGAGAGAGAGAAAGAGAGAGACGGACGAACCGGAGGAGAAAAGAGGGAAGAAAGGGGGGTACGTAGGCAGCTTGGGTTTCTCCTTCAAATCCAGTCACAAACACAAACAAACCCGATCATCACCTCCAGGTCGAGGATGGGAGAAAGAAGAAAACCTGCTGGTGTAGGGAAGGTCACCGTGATATTTTCTTACACCAACATTAAGTATTATTACATTTATGCACAATTAATTTTATTAAATTCGTATTTGTAATTTATTGTTTTAATATTTTTATTAAAAACAACAATTAGATATAGTAGCTTATCATTGTAATGAAAAAAAAATTACGTGAAAAGCAATTGATTTAGAAATACAATACGTATTACAAAATCAATTATTAAATGTCTTTGTGCTTCTGTCGAGCTACTACCGTGACGGTGTTTCTTGATGTAATTCAGGTGGCTGGATCTGTTCTTTTGGAGCCGGTAAACTCAAGTGCCTGTTTCAGGATTTCGCATTATTAACTCTTATCAACAAGTTTGCGTATGAGGGAGGAATTGATAATGTAAGCTACACGGAAAGAAGCAATTTGGTCAAATAATGCGGCATAAGACTTGGAAATGAATATATATATATATATATATATATATAATTATACATATATGTTATCGTTATAAAGTTTACTTACTCCCAGAAATATCAACAGAAAATAATTATTAATAATTAAAAATATAGCTGAGAGAGAGTATTGTTTGACTTATGGGAAGATAATTTTCCGGCAGTCGGTGCAATTTTGGCAAATAAAAAATAATAGATATTAGTTTTATTCGTAAACTACCTTTGTCTGAATTTTTTCTACAATATGGATATATCTGTCTGATTTTTGGTTGATACATAATTGGCCATTTAACATTACAAAGATTCCGATTAATCAAAAATCTGAGTTTCAGTTGCTACTGCGTCCCTTTAATTTTGGAAGATGAAAGAAGAATGAGAGAGGTTTCACCAAGTTTTTGACAAGCGAACCAAGAAGTATAGAAAGAATCAGAGTAACAATTGTACATTGAAGATAAGAAAAAAAATGCTCCTTAATCATAAGGCAAATCATATTCCTCAAAGCAAAAGAAGTTAGAAATTATGATTTTATTCTTAAAGTAAAACGAAAACTGGAAGTTAATAACAATCAAAAGGTTAATTCTTAAACTAAAAGCAAAATAACGATCAAAGAATTGAGAAAATCGAAAAAAAACTATTTAAAACAGAAATTGCTAGTCCCTGGTGAAGAAGTCGTAGACCAAAGAAGTCTTCAACATTTAGTTCATTGCCCAGGAATGAAAAAGATTTGCTGTTTCTTTAGGTTCACAGTTTTTCTTCTTCTTCTTCTTCTTCTTCTTCCTTTTCAAATAAACTAGACCAGCCAGCAAAGGTTAACATTTTTGTCAAAATGAAAAAATTCTAGAAATAGTTTAGTACAGAGAAACGAGATAATGGAAAACAGATATTAATTTACACTAGTCTTATTATTAAACTTTTTCCTCGGAATAAAAAGAAAAAAGTTTAATTTAAAATTTTTTATCAGGGCCTAAAAAGTTTCTTGAGTCTCCACCCAGAGACAGCCTTCCTTTGCATCGGATTAATATGGGAGTTTTGTGTTGACACTGAATTGCTTGGTACAGAAGGCGGCGTTGATTCTGCTGCTGATTGACTTAGCCCAGTAGGAGGACACATTTGATTGTTTTCCGAAATTTGATCTGGGTAATGAATTGACTGGAGAGAGTTGTCTGTATCATCATTTTTTGGGTTATTAACGCTATGTAACCGCGAATTAATCCGATTTTTTGAGGAGGCAAACAAATTGCGTTTGGAGCCTTGTTCAAAGGATCAACTTGCTCCTCTCCTGCATCTTATTGGCCATGGTTTTGATGGCTTAAATAAACCAGCTGCTTCAAAGGGCCAAGTTGTATCTTCTTGTAGGAGAGGCAGCTGTGGTGTGCATTCCAGACTTGAGGACCTTCTCTTTCGCTTTCGGTTTCCCACGTCCCCAGAAAAATTGGTCAACTTGGTCTGTTGAGCTTCTTGCAATGATGGTTGTACTTGTACAGCTTGTTGTGACTCCTGTGGCTGGATTTGTTGTTGAGCTTGTTGGTCGTTTGACTCATATTGGCACTGGCTTAGTTGTTGGTTTTCTTCACCGTTAGTTGGTGCAGAAAGTTCTTCAATACTTGTGGTGGCTATGGTTTCTTGTTTTTCTTTATATTCATATTCTTGTTGGATTTCAGGCTGTTTAGGCTCGGAAGGAGAAGGATCTGCTTCAGGACTTGTCATAGTTGCCTCTTCAATGTGTTCTATTTCTCAGAAAGATCAATATTAATGAGTGGGAAATGACAGATAAAACCTTAATTGGGACAATAAAATTTGCTAGTAAGGGCTTCTATTTCCACCTACAGAGAAGGAAGACTACAGACCAATACAAAGTCTTTAATTCGTGAAGTAATGCTGATTTGTATACTGGAGGAGTTATAAGCTTCGACTAAAAAAAATTAGGAAATGTTTCTCTGCTAAACCTTTGATCCGGCTAACCATGTGATATTCTTCATGCTAACATGTATTTATCAATACGAGTTGCCTGAGAACAATACTTATTTTCGTCTTAATTACAGCGTAGAAAGTTCGTTTGAAGCAACATATACAAAAATAACTTTCAGAAATTTCGTTGTATTTTACTTTACTAGTTCTTGGTCTTATCTCATAACTAGTTAGGGTGCAACATTAGCCCAGATATTTTTACTTTATAAAAATACTAAGAAAACAAATTTTTATACAAATTCTGTTGGTGTATATAAGGATGTTTGAATAGGAAAAAATTCAAGTTCTACGTGAAAAAAGAAAAATCCTTTTAAATAACTTATAAATAACAATAAAGTAAATATCACCAACATGGATATTTTGATAGTGATGGATTGAGTTTTTGATTTATGATTTAAATATATGTTATGAATTTAATTTTAACTAATTACTCATAATTTAAGTGGAATATTTGCATAGGTCCAATGGTGATGGATTGAGTTTGTGATTTATGATTTAAACTATGTCATAAATTCAATTTTAACTAATTACTTATGATTTAAATGAAATATCTACATAAGTCTTATTAGAGCTTAAAAACCCACTTATACACATAAAATTGACCAACAAAATACTCACTTACATACATAAAATTGACCAATAAAATGAATGAATCTTGTTAAAACTTCAAAACCCACTTACATACACACACACACATATATATATATGTTGGGGGATTTTAGTGTCATCCGGTCCATGGGCCCAAGTCCATCTACAGGCCCTTGTCCCAGACCCCCACACGGGAGCACTGTTACTCAGTCAGACCCCTCCAGACGGGAGAAGAG
>JAVXUL010022661.1:0-11800 GCA_035590515.1 Trichilia minutiflora
CAGCAACAAAACATGCTGATCATGCGATGTCATTGTCCTTGATGACATCACCTCAATCGGAAACAAGTTTTATATATATATAAATCGAAGATTCTGCTCTCATATCCATAACTCTTTATGGATAGAATCTCAACTTACATTATATATATATATACAGGAACATATCTCGCATTAATAAATATATAAACAAGCAACTGAACACAATGCAAGATACAGAAATGCCATTTATTAAATGTAAACAATTTTACAAGTAATTACAAAGTTCATATACAAAGAAATAATAACCCTGAACCATATGACACGATTGGTTCTAGGGCATATCTCCAACATTTATATGCAGGTAAAAATAATGCTACTTTATAAAAATCTAATTTGAAATGTAAAGAATAAAAATATGCATGTTTTATTTAGAAAACAAGCCCACCACTGACGTTGGCTCGAGTAGTCATGTGGTGACATCTGTGACTGACCCGGTGAGATACACAGGTGGTCGAATCAAATCTCAATAACTCATCAATATCACACCTTATACCATCCTCCACCTATACACCTCCACTCACCTAGATGACCTCTCTCCAGGTTGTCCTAGGCTATCACCTTGTAGCTACAGTAACCTAATCTCGGTCCTCATGGCTATTGTCACCTATATGCATACATATAATCACATATTCGTACATGTCCAATAAATCCACAAGAAAAACATAAGCATGAGCATCAAAATGTTCATTATACATAAATCATTATGGCCTCTTGCCCTTTTTTCAATACAATTTCTTTTCATCCAAACCATGTATATATATACATAAGCAAGTATATAAACAAAATTATAAAACATATAAGGTTATTTTGGTAAAACAATTATAAATAATTTAAAATAACTAAAATTTGTATTAAAGTAATAAAAATATAAAGTTGTTCACTCACAGTATAGAGAAGGTATATACTCCTTAATTCTCCTCGTTCCTCAGAACCTCAAGCGGGTTCCTCATTCGTGTGTCATCGCCTAAACACTTGTATACGTGAAATGTATTCTATTTCAGATTTCTAACTTCATTTAATACGTGAAACCGACTAAAATCTTTGTTATTTGCCTAATTATCTATTTTCTATTATTACGAACCTATATTATAGTTAAATTAATGCATTTCAACTTGGTTTTACGATTTAGACAATTGAACTTTTATTCCTTGCTAAACAGTAACCCAAATATTGTTTCAATTATCCACATTATTCTAAATTCATATTTGTAACTACCTAATCACTTACCCGACTTCTCTATAACCTAATTAACATATTATGATCTAAATCTATACGATATAACTAGTAAAAACTCCTCGAATGAACAGTAAAACTCATATTCTAAAAATTTGATAAAATATAAAATGTATGATGCAGATGGTTTAGAAATATCATTAATTACCTCTTGGTATCGTTGGTTTGCGTTGATTTCACCTCGAATATGAAAAACCTCAATTGAGCCTGAAACTCTAGCTTTCCTCCTTTGTGATTTTTGCACCTCTTACAGTAAATTGAAGTCAATATCAAGTTAGGAATGGAGAATATGGTTAGAAATCAAAGAAAGATTGAAGAAAAACAAAAATGGGGTGTTGGGTTATTCAGAGCAGAAGAGAGAAACATGAGAGAAACGGTGGGGAAGAGGTGGTTCAACTTGTTATTATAATAAAATAATAAAATTACTATTTTACCCTAAAAAATTATAAAAGAGAAGTTGTTGGATAAGGGTAAATTGATCATTTTGTAGGATTTTTCGTCGATTCAATCGAACAAATCGAGGGATTTGTTTGATTGAAATGATGAATTTGATCGAACAAATCAAGGTTCGTTTAAATGAATCTTTTGACATCTCGAAAAGTTAGGGGGCTTTCATTTTACCATTCGAATGATTCCCAGTTTATTCGAACGAATCAACCAATTCGATCGAACAAATATCTTATTCGTTCGAACGAATCTTAGGCCATAAATTTTTTAGAGAGTCTTAAAAATGTTGGTCGAATGAATCACCCTATTTAATCGATCGAACCAGCTAAATAGTAAATTTCATTTAAATTCTCTTGAAATTTAGAAAATATCATTGAGATCCCCGTGTTTACGACTTCAAAACTCAACCTTAACCAACTTAAATCCTCAAATTGATTATAGAGACACGATGTCCTATCAATTATCTACATGATGGGTATTATTATATGCATAAGAAAAATAGAAGTTATCATATTACCCTTAGGACTTAAATACGGGGCTCACAACAAATTTTCTAAATCATTTAAAAAATGACTTCACTAAAAATAATTGATTTAAAATAAAAAGCTTAAATGAGTATAAAATTATTGGGCTAGCTCCCTTTTTTGACGATTACTCGAGCCAAGAGTAATCCCGAGACCGTCAGTAAGTTTTTATGAAGAAAAAAAATTCATCAATAAAATAGACCTTTATTTATTAAAATATAAAACATGCATGCAAATATCTATAAAATAGTGCATACCATTAATGTTGATCTCGAGTAGTTACACAATACCCTACATGACTATCCGTACTTTTTATCTGGTGGGCCATTCTACCATAAATGGGATCATCATCCCCTTTATATCAGCCCCACCGGTGCACTACTCACCTGAACGACCTTTCATAGGTCCCCATCCTGGCTACTTATCCTTGTAATTATAGTCAATATATAATCCTGACCCACTAGCCATATCACCATATGAAATCAATAAAACAACTGGCTCTCCGATCAAAATATCATAAAATAAATTTTGGTTCTTTGGCCATATAATCATCAATTATAATACATAAAAATCCGACCCATTGGCCAAACATCATAATCATAGCAAATTAACATTATCATCATGTATTTATATAAGTATAGCTATTCCAAATTTGAGACTCAAATTAATTTCAAATCAACGAATTTATTAATTAAATCAAAACAATAAATCATCATTGTAATTACATAGTTATACCATAAAACATTTTCATTATTACATAAAATGACATTTGCTCTTAAGCCACCAATATACATAAAAATCAAAATGAAGAATATATTAAAATTATAAAATATTTTTCCTATATAAATTCTACAATAACTAAGGAGCCCTCCCGACCACCACACAAAACTATTACCCTGCCTTTACATAAAAATATATACTATCATCTAATATCCTAAAACATTTAAAAATATAAAATTTTTATGGATTATTCAAATATATAATTAAATAAATTAATAAATAATTAAAATAGAAAAATATCCACTCACAATATCCACTAGAAAATGTTAAACCAAACCCAAATTAATGAGGGCTAATTGGCCGTTTCCTTCATGCATCTAAACATAATGATAATAATATAAAATTAATATTTCATTCACAAAATCACCATTTATTATACATCCAAAATAAAAATCAATGGTTTCACCAAAACTATATAAAAATTATCATAAAATATCATCGTCAATTCTAAATAAAATCATACATATCATAAAAAAAATCATATAATAAAACATATAAAACTCTGTAGTATAAAATCTTATACTATCAGACATATCATAAAGAAACCATGTCATGAAATATATAAATCTCATAAATACATTTTCTGTATCATCGTAATAAAAGTTTGCTGAAATGATAGAATAAAAGCCTAAACTATAATCTCATTAAGATACACAAAAGATAAAAGCAAGAAAATAATAAAGCTTCATAAAATACCAATAACAATAAAATGTTAGAAATGATAAGCATAACCACAAAAAATACTAGAGATCCCCAAATAACATAAATTACAAAAACAATTGTGATAAAAATATTTCTATTTGCAAGGCAAATTTGTTTTCTGTCAATGGGCAACAAACCTAAATAAATTCCATAATCAAAAGTCAAAATTCTTCCCCATTCTCATAAGATAATTACAACAAAAAAATAACAAATAATTTTTGCTTAAATTATGACATATCTCAATAAAACAAAAACTCCAAATTTACAGAAGATATCTAAATGATGAATGGAATGAAAATAATAAACTACAATATAAAATCCTTGATGTAGCCGAAATTTTATTAAAGACAAGATTACGAAATTCTGAAAACCTAAAGAAAAACTCTTCAATAAAACACCCTTTCATTTTCTATTATATTTTCTCAAGAAATAAACATTCATGAGCTTAAAAAAAAGCAAAAATAGCATTAAACCAAATGAAACTAAAAACAACTAAAAACACTAATAATTCTCATAATGAAAAGCTTTCGTTCATCTCTTCCCTAACAAATAATCAAACATAACAGGAAACAACTACAAGTCTCAACGTTATAAAATTTGTCTTCCATATTTTCTTGAGAAGTAAACAGAAAACAATTTCACAATATACATGAACACATTTGAGATTTCAATATTTCAAGCCATGAAATATAAGTAAACTCTAAAATTCCATAATCATAAGCAAACTATGCACATACCAGAAAATTTTTCGTTATTTTTGCACAAATACATACTTAAACTCCAGGAACTCAAAACAATGAAATAATATATATTCAAACGCATACCAAAATAATGTATAAACAAATACATATAGACAAAGATAATCAAGATCACAATATTATAATTTCTTCAAATCAAGCAAAATTAAAGACTACTAAATGGTATCAACTCACTAAAGGGTTAAAATTAACCTTAGAAAGCTTTATTTCGCTTTAAATTCGGAGAATTTTCAACTTATAAACAATACCCATCACTCTTCCTAATACACTTTTGGCTCAATTTCTTGACCAAATTAATAAAATAAAGCGTGTATAATATAAAGGATGATGAGGAGAATTGATTTGTTAAAAAAAACGACGAGTTAAAGGTTTAAAGTTGAGAAATTTGTAAGAAAAAAATTATAAAAGGAACAGGGAAGTATACATTCTACTGACCAGGGAGCCAAAATGGACTAGAGGCAATGAGTTTTGAGATGAAATCTATACATGTGAACCAAATTAGACACTTGTTGATCCTTTAGAGAGAATAGCTCTTATTGACTGTAAGTGTATCTTAAAAGGAAGATTTGTAAGGATGGACAAGTAAAGACCTATAAAATACGGCTGGTTGCAAAAGATTATACTTAAAAACAAAGGTAGAACTATAAGAAAACCTTTTCACCTGTTACTATGATAAAATCCATTCAAATTATGTTAGCCATAGATGTATACAATGATTATGAAATTTGACAAATGAATGTAAAGACAATATTTCTCAATAGTTATATTAAGAAAAATTTATTCATGAAATAGTCTGTTGATTTTGTATCCTCTGCTAAACCAAATAAGGTATGTAAGTTATATTAATTTATTTATTGATTGAAATAAACCTCTGAAAGTTGGAATGTCCACTTTGATAAGACAATCAAGTCATTTGACTTTATTAAGAATTCATATGACTTTGTGTATATAAGTGAATTAAGGATCAGACAATTATATTCCTGATATTGTATGTAGATGACATATTATTGATAGATAATGACATATGCATGATGATAGAGATAAAACTTTGGTTATCTAAAATATTCTCTATGAAAGATTTAGGAGATGCAACCGATGTTCTTGGGATTTGAATCTATAGAGATAGATCAAAAATGATAATTTGATTATTCTAAAAATTATACATTGAAAAGATGTTGAAAAGATTGAATATGGATAACTTTAAAATAGGTCAATTATTCTTCAATTAAGGTCTTCATCTTTCTAAAGTTATCAGTCCAAAGACTGATAAAGAGCAGCAATGTATATATGGTATTCCATATGCATTATCTATTGATAGCTTGATATATGCTACGTTATATACAAGATCGGATATAGCTTATATTGTAAGAGTTATTAGTAGATATTAGGCCAATCTTAGGAAAAAATATTGGCCAGTGATGAAAATGATTATTAAGTATTTAAGAAGGACTAAAGATTTGATTTTGAGTTATGAATTTCAAAAATTAAGTATTCATAAGTATTTAGATTCAAATTTTCAATCGGATATGGATGATCAAAAATCTACATCTAGTTTTATTTTTCTTTTTAATGAAGGTGTTGTTTGCTAGAAGACTTCTAAACAGACAATAACAGTTAACTCCACAATAAAAATTGAATATATTACTATTTTAGAAGTAGCTAAGAAAGCTATTTGGATGCAAAAGTTCGTGTTTGAACTAGGTGTAATTTCTAATATGACATATCCGATAATTGTATTATGTGATAATACAAGTGCTATTGTACAGACGGAGGAACTGAGAGTATATTAAAAATTCAAGCATATTTAACAGACATATCAATCTTTGGACTTCAATGAACATTTAAGTTTTAGAATGAATTTTTACTAATTAAGTACAACAATCGATGAATGGCCTTTTGATACTTAAATAAAACTCAGAGATAGTCAAGTAAAAAAATTAGAGTAATAAATATCGAATGAGGAAGCAAATAACACCAGAAATAGATGTAAGCAAAAATTAAAACCATAGAAAACCTATACCAAGAGAGGATGGATTTAGGGTCCCTTTCATAGAACGATCATCGAACCATTTTATTTGTTAATATATGCCCTAAGATATAATAATGAAGTTAGACATTTAGGATAGTCATTTTATATATATCATGACATTATTAATTAATATACATATATTTTGTTATTATATATCTATGTATCTAATAAATGTAATAATGCCCTTAGAATGGTAGGTTTAATTAGTTGAACACTATTCTTAAATGTCTCTAGTTAAGTATTATTATGGATAGGATAACCATAATATATTAAGACTTGTATCTGTAGTGACTTATGTGAGCTCCATGCCTAGATTTTAAGGGTATGTCGATAATTTTACACTTTCACTGTACATATAATTGTGCTTGCATTGTACATAGTTGACATGCCATCGCGATTGTATATTTATTTTGGGAATTGGAGTTGGTTAAGATAGAGTTTTGAAGTTATAAATACAGGGACCTCAACGTAATTAAATATTAATTTTATTTTGAGTAGGACCCCAATGATATTTTCTAAATTTGGAGAAGATTCAAGTGAGATTTTTAATTTTAGCGAGTTCGATCAACTGAATAGGGTGATTTATTTGATCGATATTTTGAGGACTCCTTGAAAAATTTATGGTATTTTATTTGTTCGAACGAATAGGGGGATTCATTCGACTGAATAAGTTATTTATTCAATCAAAGTGTTGGTTCATTCAAACAAAGAGTGATTCATTCGATCGATAAAATAGAATTCCTCTGGCTTTTTGGGACATCAAAGGATTCGTTCGAACGAACCCTGGTTCATTCGACCAAATGGGGCAGTTTGTTCGAACGAACTTCAATTTGTTCGATTGAATCGATGTAAAATGATGATTTTGCCCTCTTCTAGAAGCTTTTCCTTTAGAAAACTTAAGGATAAAATGATAATTTTATCCTTATTTTTATAAAAAGGAGGGCTAAGCCTCTTCTCCCGTTGTTTCCCTCTCTTTTCCCTTCTCTCCCTCTCACGTTTACGTTCTCTCCCTCTCTCACTAATCCTTTATCACATTTTATCCAAATTTTGATTTCTCTTCACCTGTTGATCACATTCCTCACGTCTAACTACCTGGGAGCATTAATTTAGGGATAGAAGCACAGAATCAAAAAAGGGCATCTAGGGTTTCTTTCAAAAATTTTGGGATTTTTCGACTTTTGAGCGAAACCGAGAAAAATCGATAATACCACGAGGTTCGTAGCATCGTTCCTAGCTTGTCTATATATTTTATTTCACATTTTTGCCAATTTTTATAATGTGGGTTTTACTGTGTATTCGTATAGATTTCGATAAATTTATCACGTATATTTAAATTTTTACGCGTTATTTAGGTTGTAATGAAGTTGGGTGAGTTATAGGATGCTTAAAATATAAATTTAAAAAAAATAGGTGAACGTGAACAGTAACCGAGTTATTATTCTGACGATCATGTGGGGTTCAGATGTCTAATTATAAAATCAATCGAATTACACTTTTCTAGCTATAATGTGAGTTTATGATGATATTATATGGGTAATTAGATGAATAATAAGAGTTTTAGCCTACGATACCCATGTATGTACCTTAAGGGCATATTTGTAACTTCACCGTATTTCCTATTCATGTTTTTGCATCCATCATGCATAACGGTAGCTTGTCCGTATATTTTTGGATATATTTGGCATTTTGGTTGATTAAAAAGGGTTTATGCGAGTGTACGTTGGGACCTCGCTTGCGAATTTTCGGTTTCGAAAGGGACTTAAGTGGAAAAGTCCATTTTTGACAAGTTTGATCGACCGAATGGGTAATTTGTTCGACCGAATTGGGAATTTATTCGATCGAACATCGATTCGTTCGATCGGTAATTTGCAAGCTCTTTAAGTACTATTCATACCGAGGGATTCGACCGATCGAAATGCTATTCGTTCGATCGAAGGGGTAGTTTGGTCGATCGAATCGACGTGAAATGATGAAAATGCGCTCTTCTAGAAGCTTCTTCCTTAAGAAAACTTAAGGACAAAATGGTAATTTTATCCTTTTTTTTATAAATAGGGATCCTAGGGTCAAAATTTCAGCTTTGGCTTCCTCTTTTCTTCTTCTTCTTCATCTCTCACGTTCTCTCAATCTCTCTCTCTAGACTTTGCACGATTTTAGTCCAAATCTCAATTTCTCTTCGCAGGCGAGCTACATTCTACGTGTCTATCGTGTTGGGAGCATAGTATTGGGTTTGGAGAGCTAGGGTTTCAAAGTTGAATTTAGGACTTTTCGTGTTAGAGACGAAATCGGAGCAAACCGACCACACCACGAGGTTCATAGCTTCGATTCTAACACGTCTGTATATTTATTTCATCATTTTAAGCATTTTTGTTCTTATGGGTTTCGTATCGTTTTTCTTAGATTTATTGCTAAATTCTTAGATTTCATGCGTAATGTGAGTTGTAAAGAGGTCGTAGAAGTCATAGGAAGTTAGAAATGTAAATTCAGAGTTTTTGGGTATGTGTGAACAGTAACTCTGATTACTGTTTCGACGAAAGCATGGGGCCCACAAGTCAAAATCGCATACATTAATCAAAATGAGTTGTCTTAGCCATAATGTGGGTTCATGATGATATAAATTGGATGATTTCGTGTATAATGGGAATTTTGGGTAAAGTCGTGTATTGGTCCGCATATTAGAATCCTGGAACTAGAGTGCATTCCATGCATTTGAGCATATACATATTTGAGCGTGTAATTAATAAAATTATTATGTGTGTGGTTAGGCGATGATTCGAGATCGAGGTGTTCGCGTGAGTCACCGAAGAACGAGGGGAATTAGGGAGTGTATGTTAGAGAATACTCCCCCCAACACTTGGGCGTTGCAACCCTTGCAACGGGGTATTAGAGAATCTCAGAACTCATGCATGACCCCCAAGAAATCGAACCCTGGATATCTAATATCCAGAACACGTCCTTGTAGCCACCTGGGCATGGATATGAAAATTGCATTCCTCAACGGGTATCTTGAGGAAAATAAATTTACAGCATCCTGTTGGTTTCGTGTCCACTGTAGATAGAATAAGGTATGCAAGTTGTATTAATCCATTTATAGATTAAAGCAAGCTTCCTGTATTTGGAATAACCGATTTGATAATGTGATCAAAACGTATGGATTTGAACAGAACCCCGATAAACCTTGCGTTTATAAATGGGTTAAAAATCAAGCCATTGTGTTTCTCATATTGTATTTGAATGACATGTTGCTTATGGACAATGATATTGACATGATGACTGAGATTAAAATCTGGTTACTTAGAATTTTCGTAATGAAAGATTTTGGAGAAGTGACATATGTTTTAGGAATTTGCATCTATAGAGATAGAGAAAAAAGGGTAATAGGATTATCCCAATAGATGTATATTAAGAAGATACTGAAGAAATTCAGTATAGAGAACTCTAAGAGATGTCTCTTACCTTTTCATCATGGTCTTAATCTTTTTAAAGATATGGGTCTAAAGACTGATGAAGAGGCACAGCAGATGCGTGGTGTGCTTTATGCATCAGCTATCGGTAGCCTGATGTACACCATGCTATATACACAATCTAATATTGTGTATATTGTAAGTGTTACAAGCAGATATCAGACTATCCCTAGTGAAAACATTGGTCAACCGTCAAAACGATCCTCAAGTACTTACGAAGAACTAAGGATCTGGTTTTGTCTTTTGGATCTCATAAATTGAGTATACTAGGATACTCAAACTTTGATTTCCAGTTTGACATGGATGATAGAAATTCTACATCCGATTTTGTTTTTGTATGTGATGGAAAAGCTGTGAGCTGGAAAAGTTCTAAGCAAACTATCACAGCAGACTCCATTACAAAAGCTGAATATATTGTCACTTCTGAAGTAGCATAAGAGATTGTTTAGATGTAAAAGTTCATGTCTGAACTTGGTGTCGTTCCTAATATGAGTTATTCGATAACCATATTCTGTGTCAATACTGGAGCTATTGCATAGGCTAAGGAACCCAGGGCACACCAAAAGTCTAAGAATATTCAGCGCAAGTATCACATTTTGAGAAAACTCGTTGGAGCTGGAAAGACATTAATACAAAAAATATAATCAGTAATTTGTTACTGACCCAATGACTAGAGTGATGACACTAAAACAGCTGGACGTTCATCTTGGAAAGATGGGTATATGATACCAAAGCGAATGACTTTAGTGCAAGTAGGAGATTGTTAGTGTATGCCCAAGAAACCATTCATTTTATCGGTTTCAGGGCTAGTGATCTTATATAAAATTTTGATAAGTTATGAAAGAATTGTTCTTTATTCACATACATTGGCTGTTTCCTTTATATTAACATGCTCATATATAAAGAATGTATGTGAATTATCTAGATATTTTCATTTAATGGTTAAATGAAATTATCAAATTGTTCCTTACTTACGTGATATAGATTGGGCAACTATATCACATAGTAAGCATACTAGTTGGCACCTAATGATATCATATGATGATATAAGTAGGTTGATAATATGAGTATTGTCATAAGTGCATTAGTATGGATATATAGTTGGTGAACTATTTATAAAACAAGACTACATATTGACAAATCACATGGTATGTATGTAGTTAATGATTTATCAATAGATTGCAATAGTGTGCGATGTAATCCTTAGACTTGAAACGTTTAGAATCGAACTCTGTATGGATGGGTATATTTTATATGGTGTATATATACAGCACTAATCACGCCCTGTACAAGAAGACGGTTTGGGTATGCTTTGTTCATATAGGTATTTGATTAATAGTCAAGATGGGATCCGTTGACTTAATGCTATGGACTGAGAGTTTCCATTGACTCTATCCAAGTTGAGTTCCTAAATAAATGTTGATATGATGTCCAAATTTTAAGTCTCTGGCCAGAGCGATCATGACATATGATCAACGATTCGTATAGGTATCGAGATTAGGGTTTTGACAAACCATGCACCATAACTCGATCAGTATATGACAACGGAGGGATATTACCCACATGTTATATGCAATCAATAGAGGTTTGTTGAAGACACTTCTTCATCGTGACTTAGGGACTATGGCACGTAGCTAGACACTAACCATAGTCGATGGGTATTAAAATGTTCGATACCAAATTATTCGGAGTCGAAGTGTTCGACATTTGCTCATGGCTGAGTCATGGTGAACCTTCACTGTCCTTCTAATTCTCTGAGCATTCCCATAAAAGAGGAGAAGATAAAATGTTATCGAGAGAGAGCTAGCGACCTCATGATAACTTGAA
>JAVXUL010022672.1:0-11800 GCA_035590515.1 Trichilia minutiflora
ATTATTATTTATTTATTATCATAAATTATATATGATTTACCTTCATATCTTCTATATAATAATAATTAATAAAAAAAAATTATTCATTAATGGATTAAAATTTTTTTTTTCACAAAACTTACTCTCTTAAATGTTCACGAGAAATTATAGAATTAATAATAATTAATTATTATATTAATAAAAATATAATTCTAATCGCGAATTCAAATCGCTATAAACCGTACTTTACGGTGTGATTTGAATTAATTTGTAATATATTAATGAATTAGATTGAATTGATTTATTTTTAAACCGTAATATACGATTCGGTTTGAAATTTTATCTCAAATTAATCCAAATCACATATACCACTCCTGTACGGAGATCATTTACATACCACATATAAATCACATATAAAAGAGAGAGGAGTGGGGTACACGTATCTTCATGTACGGAGATCATTTTTATGAAAGAGTTTGAAAGTGGAATGAGAACACGTGTTGTCATCTTTGGAAATTGGAAGAAGACAAAGGTTTTATTCATCTGGGCTGGTTTGACTGAGGATCGGTGCCGATTAGCCTAGAAATGTAAGCTAATGAATGGCCGTAAACTTGTGAATTATCTCTTTACCGTCCTTGTTATGAAGAAATAGATTTTTTTAAATAAAAAGAATATAAAATCACAAGCATGTTTAATAAATAAGATTTATTTATATTAAAATATTTTTAATTATTTTCAACATATAAATAAATATTTATTCAATTTATATTTTATATATAGACCGAAACAATATTTAGTTTTTGACAAACCTTTCCTTCAATTGCTATTTTTAAATATTAAAAGACGTTTATAATTTTTTTAAGAGTTCTAATTATTTCATATCATTTATATATATCACAACAATAACAATTTAAATTCTGATTTCTTTACGATAACATATAAGTATAAAAAATTATTAGTATAATTTTTTATTAAGTATTTACTTTATCGATTACACAACATGCACGCAGATTATTTCAATTCATACAAAGACCGTTGAGTTTGACTGAATACAAATTATAACGTTTTACTTGATATATATCAAGTGTATTGAATTCTTCAAAAAATTTCATATAAATATCTACATTAATTAATCTATACAGGTAAGTGGTCACTATATCCATAAGATGTATATCAAAATTTTTCAAAATCTGCCAACCTAATTAGCAAGCAAAATGTAATGATATTTATTATAGAAGAATATATTTTATCAAAATCAATTTTCAGATCTTTGTGAGAAGTCTTAAGTAATGACTTGTGCTTTGTATCTTACAATAAGGTTGTTTTGGTTATATTTTCGTACAAATGCTTATTTGTATCGAAACACTTTAATATCTTTAAGCATTTGAGATATAAGTCCAAATAATTTATATTTGGCAAGAAAAACTAATTCTACTTAAATTGGTTCTTTTCATTGAGGCCAATCATGTTTTTTTTTCTGCTTTCATTAATAGTTTGTGATTCATAATGATCTCTCATAATCTCTGTAGCCACTGAGTATAAAAATATGTTATCAATAATTATTTTATTTTGATCCTACATGACATGCATGCATACAAATTTTTTTATTTTGTGGATTCTTGTGTTTTTTAGGGCTTATATCTCTTTAAGGACATAAATCTCTTAAAATACATTTATCTTTTTAAAAAAAATTGTTAGAGATATGCCCTATAATCAATCGTGTCATATGATTAGGGTTATTATTTATTTGTATATAAATTTTATAATTATTTATAAAAATATTTAAATTTAATAAAATGACATTTATATATCTTGTATTATGTTCAGTTGCTATTCTTTGTAATTATTTTATTAATGTGAGATATGTTTCTATATATATTATGTGTCAAAATTCTATCCATAAAGAGTTATAAATATGATAGCAGAATCTTTGATTTAGATATATATAAAACTTATTCCTGATTGAGGTGATGTCATTAGGGATAATGACATTGCATGATCTGTATTTTTTGTTGTTGTCAATGATTAGTATCTGATACTAATAGTTGAGTAACGAGTCTCATGTTATAAGAGTATGAACATGGGTACCACATTTGAGAATATGATACTGAACATGATCAAACGTGATGAATCATATGGGTGATATCTATAGTAAATGTTTCATCGCACAACCGTATAATATACCATTAGTCCTTAGACCTGAGACATCACGGCTGCTATCTACAATGAGACACATCATTCACTTGTGTATATTGTACTGGGCTAGTCACGCCTGGTGAAAGAAACTTTATGATAATGTGTTTTTACTGTATGAGAACAGATGATGATTAAGATGGAATCTGCTGGCTCACATATTTGAGTTTGAGATCCTAGGTATAACTGTTATATACGGGAATTAAATCTTTGGTCAAAATATACGAATTCTGAAAAAAACGTTTTTGGATACGTGGATCCCATTTATGATTGAGTTTCTGATCCTATAATCGAGTTAGTGGCTTGACAGTTCCATGGCCTATACTCGATCGAGAGTCAACAGTAAAGAAACTTTACTACATGTAAGTACGACTATATGAGTTTATCCGAATTTTGTTTTCAGTGTTTTAGGGGTTATGATAGCTTACTAGAAGTTACTCATGATCATTGAGAACTTCGGTTATAGGGAGTTATACTGAAGTGATACGAATATAATCGTATTTACTCATGTCTAGTTCATGGTGAACCTAGAGGGTCACACACAGTATCTAGTAGTTTATAATAGATGAAAATAATATCATTAAGCTAGTTAATGATATTTCGTATTAACAAAAATTAAATTACTCCAATAAATTGATCGGTAGGCAATTTTATTCTTTAATGTAAAGAATAAATTTTTCCAATAATAACGTGCTAGCATCTGTTGATTTGAAAAATATGATGATTTTATTGGAGACTTGAAATGATATATTTTGATATATTAATTAATAAATAAAATTATTTATTTATTAATTATAATACAAAGTATTCATTATAGTATAAATAAAGTGTTTATTTATTAAATATTAAATAATTATTATTTAATTTAAATTAATATTTGGATGACATTTGGCACAATTGTTGTTTGTTAAATGTCATCATCTAATTAATAACTATATTTATGTATTTAATCCAATGATCAATAATTTTTCTAATATTTATTGATTATGGTAATTGATAAATATTAATATTTATTATATATATATGTTGACTTGGTCAAATGATGTATATATATATTTAATTATTTAATTATTATTATTACTACTAATATTACTACTAATATATTATTGTTTTGGATAAATGCATTTATTTTCCACCAATTACAATTAAACATGTGCTTCCACTCATGTGATTTTTTTTTTTTTTTGGTTGTGCATGCCAACTAAATGGCATTAAAGAAATGTTTTCAATTTTCAATTTTGACCATTTCTTTTATACATATACGTGGAAGCAAAACACACTTGAGGAGGATTTCATTTTGAAAAACAATAAAACAAACAGAGAAAAAAAAGGCTAGGAACAAAGCTCTCAAGTTCTATTCAGCCATTGGGTTTCAAATTTGGAAAATTTGTTTTCCATAAAACAAAGCAAGGAGAGGAAGAAAGCTAAGGGGAGAATGGTTCTTTCATGGTTTCTTTCTTATTATAACAGCAAGTATACATGCATATATATGTAGATATATTGTTGGACTTGTTACAGCTTTGCAAAATTGTTTTGCAAACACCTAAAGTCTCCAATCCATTTCATCACATCCATCATCCAAGGCTAGAGTGTAGATACCTTTGGTAGTTTGGGGGAGACTTCAAGTTTAAGGATTTAACTCATTTGGGTAAGTTCTTTTAACCCCAGTAGCATAATTTATCAATTGGTTGATATTTGATGAAAAACATGTATAAAATGACATAATAGATCCCTTAGGTTTTTATGAAATATCCCACAAAAGTAAGGTCTTTTAGAATGATTGGTTTAAAAATTGTAAGTATAGCTCTAGTATTTTCAATTACATAATAGTCTATCCTTTCAACTAAGTGGTCCATAACACTTTTATTCTGGAACTGATAATTTATTTGTTGCCATTTGTTTGAAACAATCTTTAGGAATAATCACCCAAGTTAGTGCATTAATAGCTTATGTATGTGACTTCATCATTCATATAGTATCATTAAATGAATTTGATAATTGATTTATAATTTTGCTGAAGTTGGATAATCTTTAGCATTTTATTTTTATATTATCTAGTGTAAGAATTAAAATGAAACAAAGTAGTCATATAACTATATAGGTGATAGTTTATCCTATCTGATTGTGGTGGCATCTTGTTTACAAAGGAATTCAGAATATAATTCATAAAATTGTTTTACAATCTATATCTATATCCAGATATCAATTTATACATGCAATAACACTAATCAGAAAAATAATCAGAACTAAATAGCATATTATTAAAAGCAAGTATACCAAATCATCATGTATAATTATATTCACATACCATGCTAAGCTTATATAAACAGAATACACCACAACCACTTAAAACTTTTTTCTCAAGTAATCTTTTTCATGTCAATAACTGATCTTAAATGTTCTTATTCTTTCTCTATTTCAAGTCTACCACTATTAATTATGATTTTATTTTCTTATTCGGTAACTTGCTAACTTACTAGTTCTCAATTCTAATAGTCATATAGTACACAAGGGTGTAGAACTAATCGTCTCATCTCTTGACCTTCATTATCACATCACTATTCCTTTCAAATATTCTATGTTATCTCCAAAGGTTTTAGAATATTCTTTCGATAGCCCAAAAGTTTACTTAAACTTATTCCTTTGAGTTTCTTCTATTTTCTTTGTTACTAATATTTTTGTTTCTAACATTCCTTTTTTACTATTTAAATCTAGTATTTAGAAGCTCTAGAAAATATTTTCTCACACACAGACTTTCTTATACTCATTTTCTCATTCTTTTCTTAATTCCCTTTATTACCAGATAATAGAAATACATAGACTATTCACTTAGCACTATCTTAACTTAAATCCCACATTGACCATAGCTATATTTATCAATAGAGGTGTCATCACCAAGTTCTCAACTATCCGGGCATCTGATATCCATAAACTATTATAATGCTTTATTGAAAAAATACAAGAATTTTTTATACTCACTTTAACTATAAGCTTGCTCAATTTTTGTGATAGAGATAGAATTATTTAAGATCAGGATTAGATAAAAGATTAGACTAAGTGAGGATTTCATATATCTAACAAGAAAGTTGAAGACAACCCTCATAGAGTGGATACTGGAAGAATAGTGCCTACCATGTACATATTGTATGATAACGTTACATACCAACCCCCATACCCTACCAATGCATTCAATGACCTCTAGACCATATTCTAATAGTATCTTTGTAACACCACAATCTACCATAGTGCTACCAGTAAAAAATAAGGCTGATCTCATCTCTCTCAACCTTTGACAGCATACAGTTAGATGACTAAATGATTCAAACATATTACATACAGATTATGTAGTTATATAGAGTTTATGTCACGCCTCAACCCATGGGTTCCACACGTGACAATCGCCACAGACTGTTAGGGTGTATTCAATCACACAGAATACATTCTGTAGGCCTATAAGGTATTCACAAAAACCTTTTTTAAAATATTTCATACAACACTTCCAGATATAATTCAACCGCCCACCCAAATTTTGAATCATTTTAAGAAAACATAAACACTTCTATAAAAGAACATTTCAATTCTTTTTCCACAAACCAATCATCAAAGTATATGACTATCAAATCTTAAGTAAATCAAAAATAATATCTAAGTAGTTTACACATTTGTTTCCATTACATGAACAAAAATAAAAGTTCAAATCATAGTACAGCTCTAGTGAACTAAGACATTTCTAAGTGAGTTGATTTTTAGAAGTACCTGAGATCCTTTCAACTTAGAAGAATCACAACCATTGAGCAGTTGCTTACAATCTAGACCTAAAACTGGAAAGTGAGGGGGTAAGTATACGGGTGTATACTCCGTGAGTGAACTAAAAACGTATATATAGTTACGTGTTGTTTAACCCATAAGTAGGAAAACATATTTCGAATACAACATAAAACAATTTAATTCAAAGAAGTTCTTTTAGTTTAAAAACCTCAAATCATATATCAAAAGTCATTGGCCTGGCTATATTTCTCGGTGATCACCTTGACCCTGAGCATCTCGAGATCATCAGTAGATTTTATATACAAGAAAATTATGCTATTTTAGAAAAGATAGTTTTATATGCAAGAAATAAAACATGCATGTTTTTTCAGAAAATATGTCCACCATTGACCTTTGTCTCGAGCAGCCACGGGGTGACATCCGTGACTGACTCGTCGAGACTCACAAGTGATCGAGTCACATCTCCAACACAACATCACAATCATCTCATAACAGTCCCACCTGTGCAGTCTTTGCTCACCTAGGCGACCTCTTTCCTAGGCCGTCCCTAGGCTACCACATATAACCTCACTTGGGGGTCCACATCCCGGTGAACTCTCCCCCAGGCTATCATCCTGTAACTACAGTAAATAACCTGATTCTTATGATCGTTATCACTAATATGCAAGATATATATATCAAAATCTAGCCTACTGGCCTATCATCATTCATAAATCATAAAACATGGCACTGACCGTATTTTCATATAAAAACATACATACGAAACCATATCAAATCCATAACAAAAATCATATTAAGCATACATATATGCATTTTTACATAATTGGGAGTAATAAGCAAAATCACTCACAAAATATTTGCATATCATTATATTTATTAAAAACAAAATCTTAAATAAAATGACAAAACAAAATGAGTCCACTCACTACTTAGGGAGGGTATACACTCCCTAGTTTCTCTCGTTTCTCGGCACGTCTTGTAAATACCTAGCTCATGCACCGTTGCCTAATCACATAAGCCAGAAATATATCAATATACATTCTGAAATACGTATGAGATTTAAATGTGTGTAATGCATGTTAACTCAGATTTTTCTAAAATTGGACAATACGCAAAATCGACTAAAACCCTCATTATTCGTCTAATTATCCAAACATTAATGACACGGACCTACATTGTAGCCACACAGCGTATTTTGATTCGATATTAAAATTTAGACATACAAACCCCACACACTTGTCGGAACAGTAACCCCTATTACTGTTCACATCTACCCACTTTCTCTAAATTTATATTTTAGCATCTTATGACTCTCTCGACTTCACTATAACTCGAATAACGTGTAAAAACTAAAATATACGTGATAAATCTATCGAAATCTACCCTGATAAACAGTAAACCTATTTTACAAAAATTGATAAAATGCAAAATAAAATATGCAGACAAGTTAGGAATAACGCTACAAACCTTGTAGTATCGTTGGTTGTCTTCGATTTCGCTTAAAAGTTAGAAAACCCCAAAATTTTCTCCCGAAACCCTAGATGCCCTTTTTATTTCCTACTTTTCTACCATCAAATTGAAGCTCCTGGGGAGTTAAACATGAAGAATGCAGATGATAGGCAAAGAGATATAAAAAATATGATAAGAATTCGAGTGATGGTAAAGATGGGCAGAGGAGAGAATGTGAACGTGAGAGGGAGTGGAGGAAAAAGAGAGGGAACCGTGAAGGAGAGGCTTAGCCCTCCTTTTTATAAATTTGAGGGCAAAATTATCATTTTGTCTTTAAGTTTTCTAAAGGAGAAGCTTTTGGAAGAGGGCAAAATCATTATTTTATGTCGATTCAGACGAACGAATTGAAATTCGTTCGAACGAACTAATTGAAATTCGTTCGAACGAACTGCCCCTTTCGATCGAACAAACTAGAGTTCATTTAAACGAATCCTTTGACGTCCAAAAAGGTCAGGGGACTTCCATTTTATCGATCGAACAAATCCCTCTTCGTTTGAAAGAACCAACACTTTGGTTGAACGAATAACTTATTCGGTTGAACGAAGCCCCATTCGATCAAACGAATCTTCCTATTTGTTTGAATGAATAAAATGCCACAAATTTTTTAGGGAGTCTTCAAAATATCGATCGAATAAATCACCTTATTCGATTGATTGAACCCGCCAAAATTAAAAATCTCATTTGAATCCTTCCCAAATTTGAAAAATATCATTGGGGTCCCACTCAAAATAAAACTAATGAGGTCCTTGTATTTATGACTTCAAAACTCTATCTTAACCAACTCAAATCCCTAAATAAATTTACAGTTGTGATGGCATGTCAACTATGTACAATGCAAGCATAATTACATGTATAGTAAAAGTATAAAATTATCGATATGCCCTTAGAATCTAGGCATGGAGCTCCTAAATCTACCCTCTTTAAAAGAATTTTGTCTTTAAAATTCAACGTACCTTAGTTCTGAAAGAGATGGGGGTATTGACGTTGCATTTGAACCTCGGGCTCTCAAGTCATTTCTTAAATAACATCACTCCTCTACAGAACCTTTACCATGAGGATGACTTTACTCCTCAAAGTTTGCTTCTAATGATCAAGTATGGGTACTAGTTGCACTTCACACTTCAAATCATCTCTCAAATCTATAAGAGGCAGATGAATAACATGCCAGGGGTCGGGAATATACTTCTTCAACATGTATATATGAAGACATCGTGGATCCTCTACATTTTTGGTGGTAGCTCTAACTTGTATGCCATTGGACCGATTCTCTCAATGATTCTAAAGGGTCCAATAAATCTCGGGTAAAGCTTTCCTCGATTTTGAAATCGAATCACTCTTTTCCAGGGTGATACCTTCAAAAACACTTGCTCACCCATATCAAACTCCAAATCCCTTCTTCTATTATCCGAGTATGACTTCTGTCTATCTTGTGTTATCTTCAACCTGTCTCGAATAATCTTCACCTTCTCAGTGGTGGCTTCGATTAACTTAACGTTGTCTAGTTTTCTCTTGCCCACTTCATCCTAGCATAGAGGTATCCTACACTCTCTTCTATATAGAGCTTTGTATGGTGCCATTCCTATACTGGATTGATAGCTGTTATTGTAGGCGAACTCAACCAATGGCAGATATTGATCTCAGCTTCCTTGAAACTCTAATATACACCCTCTCAGTATATCTTCCAATTTTTAGATAGTTCTCTCTGACTGTCCATCTGTCTAGGGATGAAAAGCTGATCTGAAATTCAACCTCGTACCCATAGCTCTCTGTGATGGTTTTGTACATTTCGTGCTACCAGGATGCATTGCAAAAGCTGAATAATGAGCTTCTTTCAGGATGACTTTTCTCAGTTCATCATCTGAGGGTACACATACCCTACCTCTTAATGTCAAGATCCCATCCTGAGAGATGTAGAAGTCTTCGGCATTACCATCTATGATTCTGTGATAAGCTTTCATTAATTCTAGATACTGCATCTGCCTTTCTTTTATCTGTTTCCATAGAGTTAATCTCACAGCAAAATTAGCTAACATCGAGCCATCTTGACCACACTCTAATGTTACTCTTAGATTTTTCAATTCTAGTAATAATTAAAAGTATGTTGACTGAACATACGTCACTGTTACTGAAGATTTCTGCTTAAAGCGTCTACCACCACATTAGCTTTCCCTGGATGATAATAAATCACCATATCATAATCCTTAATCAGTTCAAGCCATCTTATCTGTCTCGAGTTTAGTTCCATCTGAGTGAGTAAATACTTCAAGCTCTGGTGATCAGTAAAAATCTGACACCTCTCTCTATACAAGTAATGTCTTTAGATCTTCAGGGCAAAAACAACAGTAACTAACTCTAAATCATGGGTTGGGTAATTCTCTTTATACTTCTTAAGCTGTCTGAAAGTAAAGTCAATTACCTTCCTATTCTACATTAAAACACAACCCAGTCCTTGCCTAGAGGTATCACTAAATACTACATATCCTTCTCCATGAATAGGTAATGTCAACACCGGAGCTGAGGTAAGACGATTATTCAATTTCTGAAAACACTGCTCATATTTCTCATTCCATTCAAACTTAACATCCTTTCTAGTTAAGCATGTTAGTGGGGCAGCTATCAAAGAAAAACTTTTAACAAACTTTCTGTAGTAACCCGCTAATCCCAAAAAACTCCTAATCTCAGTAACAGTCTTTGGTCTCTCCCACTGTACAATGGCTTTAACATTTTGAGAATCAACAAAAATTCTTTCCTTTGAGACTATGTGTCCTAAGAATACCACTTCTCGAAGCTAAAAATTATATTTTGAAAACTTTGCATATTATCTTCTCTCTCTCAACATCTGTAGTATAATTTATAGATGCTGAGCATGTTCTTTCTTGGTCCTCGAGTAAACTAGGATATCATTGATAAAGATAATTATAAATTTATCGAGATAAGGATATAATACCCGATTCATGAGATCCATGAATGCAGCTGGTGCGTTACTTAACCTAAACGGTATTACAAAGAACTCATAATGATCATAGCATGTCCGAAAGGCTATCTTAGCTACATCACTATCTTTAATTCACAACTGATAGTACCCTAATCTCAAATCAATTTTTGAGAACACACTCGCTCTCTGCAACTAATCAAATAAATCATCAATTTTGGGCACTGGGTACTTATTTTGGATAGTGACCCGATTCAACTGCTGGTAATCTATACACAATCGTAAAGTCCCATCTTTTTTCTTAACAAACAACACTGACGAACCCTAAGGTGATATACCCGATCTAACAAAACCTTTAGCAACCAGCTTTTGAAGCTGAACCTTCAATTTTTTAAGTTCATTCAGTGTCATATAGTAAGGTGGCATCAAGATTGGTGTAGTATTCGGAACTAAATCGATGCTGAAATCAAATTCTCGTTCTGGCGGCATTCCTAGTAATTCATCTGAAAATGCATATGAGAACTCTCTCACCACTAAAACTTGATCAATGGAATACTCGAAGGCAGCACTATCATATATGTGCCAAATACCCTTGGCACCTTTTCTTCATTAACCTCTGGGCTTCCATCGTACAAATCAAGCTATTAGATAAAATATTCTGCTCACTTGTGAAGATTATCTCTGATCCCTCAGGTCCTCTGAATACCACTTGCTTAGAAAAGCAATCCACTATCGTTCGATGTCTGGACAACCAATCCATCTCCAAAATCGCATCAATATCCTCCATTCTCAAAAGAATCAGATAGGTTATAAGCTTGACTCTATTCATCATCACCGCACAATCTCTAAACACTGTCTTTCTCAATAATTTTTGGCCCAGTGGAGTATGAACTATTATTTCTTAATCTAGGGGTGACAATGCAGTACTAGTATAAGAAGCTAAAGCAGTATTAACAAATGATCTATTGAAACCCGGATTTATCAATACGTATGTAGGTTGGCTAAAAATAGTAACCATACCAGTCACCACATCTGGGTTAGTCTGCGCCTGCTCTTGAATCAAAGCGAATACCCTAGTTTGGACTTTATCTCGAGTCCTCTGAGTACCATAGGATGCCATGGACGAACTACTCACTCCTGACCTTCTACCAATAGTAGTTACAGCCTGCTTAATTGGTGGCTGGTGGTGGTGTGAGTAATGCCAACTTGTCTGACCACCCGTCTCTATTCTGCCTAGCTTGAGACAAAATATCCACATGTGTCCTGTCTCCCTATAATGGTAGCATACTATGACACCCGTGTTTGTACCTTAAAGGCATATTTATAACTTCACCATATTTTCTATTCATGCTTTTGTATTCATCGTGCATATCGATAATTCGTCTGCCTAATTTTGGATATATTTGGTATTTATGTTGA
>JAVXUL010022743.1:0-11798 GCA_035590515.1 Trichilia minutiflora
AAAGGATATTCAATAATCGAAAGTAAACCTAATCAATTTGATCAAGTGAGAGATTGAAAGGAAATGATCAAAGTGAAAGGCCATATATGGGATTGTGTTCTTGGTGAAAAAACACAACTAATGATGAAAAGACATCATTAGTGAAAGGTTACAATTATTTAATGAATAATTGCCTTAATTTGTATGTATATATATATATATATATATATATATATATATATATATAATTACAAAGGCAGATAACCAAAGGCAGAAAAATAATTATCAAGAAAGGATCAGAGAATAGAAGGAATTGCATTAAAGAAATAAGTGTGGCAGGCTTAAGTTTCTAAAAAGAGAAACTCGAAGAATTTAAGAAAAGCCTTGGTTTCATATTCTGCCTTTAGGTTTTGGACGTCCCTGTATGCAACTACCAGTCTCACAACGGTGTCATCGCTTTTTAACACATAGTCTTATAAATCTCATCGATATCGACGAGATAACTTTCTATTATTTGTTTCAGCTATCTCTTCTTTTATGCTATGAGAGAGGGAATGAACCAAAAATTGATTCAAAAGAGAAGAGCACCAATTCAGTCTTTCTTAAACAATTATAGATTCTCCTTTCCCAGGTAATTACTTCGATTTTATATGGATTGATTGATTTTTGGGAATTCATTATATGCTTTTTATCTTTTCTTGTTGACGAAGCAACATCCTACTTGGTCTCCCTATGACAACAATGGAGGGTACTTTTTTCCAAGTCATACCTTTATATATTAATAATTGGGTTTTGGGTTTTCAATATTCGTATTATTTCTGCCATATAAATGCTCTTTTGTAGGACTTGTGTTACAATTGCAGGAGCCAATTATTGCATTTTGGCAATCGATACTCGAATGTCAATCAGTTATAGCATTCTTGCTTGTGATTACTCCAAAATTTGTAAATTGTACACACCTCATCTTATATCTCTTTTTTTATTAGTTTAATTTTGTTTTAGTTGTACTATATTCTGAGTTTATCATTGGGTAAAAGTGAGGCTTAATAAAATTTGTGTAGAGATATTTTAGGCTTGATTCTAGTAATCTTTATAAAATAAGAAATTTATTTTAGGTCCTTGATTGCGAAGTAAATGGCTAAAAAGTTAGCTCTTTTCTTTCTTGTAACTTAGTTTCAGTTATATATTGATGTATAGGTCTTTTGAGAAATAATAGAATAAAAACACAGAAAAGTTGAATTATTCTACTTCAGATTTAAACTTGGTATCAGAGCCATGGTTAAATCAGATGCTTTTAAAGCTTAATCTACTCCAATTATCATTCGATCTGAAAATTTCTCTTTCAATGTCGGGATTATTCTGAATGAAACAAATTATAATATGTGGTCTCAAATGATAAAGATGTACATTGCTGAAAAAGAGAAACTTTATTTATTCGTGAGAATACACAACTATTTACTGAAAAAGATGAAAGATATGAGAAGTGGTACACAGACAATCAAAAGGTTAAGAGGTGGCTTTTGATGTCTATGTCTCCAGAGATTATGAACAATATATTCACTTAACTACTGCTCGAGATATTTGGAAAGCTCTGTCAACAACCTTTTATGATAGAGCAGATGAACTACAAATCTTCACTTTGAATCAGAAGGCCTTTTCTGCTAAACAAAATGGTAGATCTCTCTCTGTCTATTATGGTGAATTAATTGAAATTTTTGATGAGTTGGACCATTGTGATAAGGTGATCATGAAAAATGAGAATGATGTCACTTCTTACCACAAGTCTAATCAATGACAAAGGGTGTACATCTTTCTTACTGGTTTAGATGGTAAATTTGGATAGATTCGTGGTGAAATCTTGAGAAAAGATCCTATTCCAGAATTAGAAGAATGCTACTCAATGGTTTGTTGTGAATATGTCTGACATGCAACATTGAATGGAGAACTTGAAAAATCTGAAGCGTTAGCCATGTTGAGCCGAAATAGATTAAATCAGAACCAGTCCTCGTAAAATCAACAAGATTGAACAAAGTCTAAAAGTATCAATAAATTCACCTATAAATGTACTCACTATGATCAACTAGGGCATACAAAAGATTGTTGTTTTGAAATTGTAAGATACCCAAACTAATGGGATCATAACCGTGATTCAAGAAAGAGAAGTGCAAGCAAAACCTCCACTGCTGTAATTGTAGAAACAAATACTAAGGAAGATGTTGTTGGATAACCCACAGCCATTATAGTAACAAGAGGTAACAGTGGTAAGGCTTTAAATTCATCTGCACTTGTTTTTAATAGTACATGGATAATTGATTTTGGAGCTATGAATCACATGACATTTGATTCTAGATAGGTTTCATCCCTTAAACCTTCCTTACAAAAATATATTTTCACTGCTAATGGTTCCCCAGCACCTGTCATTGGGGAAGGATCCTTGTCTCTCATTAATACTTTGAACTTAGACTCTATCTTAGTAATTCCATCGTTGGATTATAATCTTTTGTCTGTTTCTCAAATTACCACTGCTTTATCTTGTGTTGTGATTTTTTGGCCTGAATATTGTATGTTTAAGGACATCTAGATGAGGCGGATGATTGGTTATGGTACTAGACGAGGGACTCAAATAAGTTACGCTAAGCATTATCGGTGGATATTTTTAGTTCTGAGGATAAAATAAAAAAATCTGATATTTTGCTATGGCATCAATGATTGGGGCATATTTCTTTTAACTATCTTAAAAAATTATTTTCTAGGTTATTTACAAAATTTGATGCTTCTAGTTTTTGCTATGATGTTTGTGAACTTGCAAAGAGTCATCCTGTGTCTTTTTCACCAAGAATGAATAAAAGTTCAGTTCCTTTTATGGTTATACACTCTGATGTTTAGGGTCCATCCAAGGTGAATACTTTAAGTAGATCACGTTGGTTTGTTACTTTTATAGATGATTGTATTAGAATGACTTGGCTGTGCTTGATGAAGTTCAAAAGTAAAGTGAATGTGTTATTTCAAAAGTTTCATAAAATGATTTACGCTCAATATAATGCCCAAGTAAAAGTTCTATATAGTGACAATGAGGGAGAGTATTCCAGATATGAACTTCAGCAATATTTGGAAGCACAAGGAATTATTCATCAAACGACTTGTCCTAATATACCCCAGCAGAATAGAGTAGCCAAGAGAAAAAACTCGTCATTTGTTAGAAGTTGTTCGTGCTTTATTGATGGAAATTCATATGCCACTATTTTATTACGGAGAAGCACTCTCTTGTGCAATATATTTGATTCATCAGGTACCTTCTAGCACAATTAACTTTACAACATCATCTCAAGCTTTTGTTGAAGCGATGATTGCATCAGCAATCCTAAACTTGACTCCTCATGTTTTTGGTTGTGTAGTATTTATACAGCTTCATAAAGACCAACGTAACAAGCTAGCTCCTCGTGTATTGCATTGAGTTTTTTTGGGATATGCTGCTTTTCAAAAAGAATACAGATGTTTTCATCCTTCAACTCAACGAATGTTTGCTACAATGGATGTTGATTTCTATGAAGATTCTATGTATTTTTCTTATGAGACAGAATTTCAGGGGGAGTGCCAGAAGGACATTTTGTCTCTAAATTATGAAGAAGTGGGACTTTTTGCACCTAGTAACCAGGTTGTAGATAAATGTAATTTATGTGGTGGTGAACATTAAGAAATGGAAGGTAACCAGGATATGGTAGAATCAAATTTGAGCACTGCAAAAAATCAAAAAATTGAAGAAGATGATTTAAGTGCTATTGCAAATCAAGAAATTGAAGAAGTAACTTAATTATCACCTGAATTCCTCATACAACAAGCAACTGATGTACCAAACCAATCATAGCCAACTGAGGATGCTCCCGAGTTAGTACCCAAACCAGTAATCAAACAGCTACCACCATGACATAATAAAGGTATCCCTAAACCCACTTATGAACCAAAAATTTCTAGTAAGACAAGATATCCAATGAGTCATTATATGTCTAATCATCATTTGTCACAATCAAATAAGTCATTTATAAATCAATTATCTGCTATATCTATTCTTAACAATATGCAGGAAGCCTTAGCTGATCCAAGGTGGAAAGTAGCTATAGATGAGGAGATGAAAGCCTTGGAAAAAAAAATAACACATGAGAACTTGTTGATTATCCGTTGGAAAAGAAAATAGTTGGATGTTAATGGGTGTATACGATCAAGTACAAAGTAGATGATATGATAGAATGCTTTAAAGCGAGATTGGTGAGTAAGGGATATACTCAAACATATGGAATCGACTATACGGAGAGATTTACACCAGTTGCTAAAATTAACACAGCTCGAGTTTTATTATCCTTGGCTATAACTTTGGATTGGTCACAACAATAATTTGATGTGAATAACGCTTTTCTATATGGTAAGTTGTCTGAAGAAGTTTATATGGACCTTCTTTCGGGGTACAAGATACCGAAAGCACATGATCATAAAGTATGCAAATTGAAGAAATCACTATATGGGTTGAAACATTCACTAAGAGCGTTGTTTAGAAAATTCACAAAATCTATGAAGGCATTTGGCTATAGTCAAAGCAACATAGATCACATTTTATTCTTGAAGAGACAAGAAGGTAAAATCACTGCTCTTATTGTATATGTCAATGACATGAAAGTGACTAAAAATGACCCTGAAGAAAGGAAAGCTCTATAAAACTATCTGTCTAAGGAATTCGAGATGAAAGACCTTGATCCATTAAAGTTTTTCCTTGGGATTAAAGTGTCTAGATCATCTAAAGGAATTTTCTTGTCCCAAAGATAATATATTTTAGATTTGTTAAAGGAAATTGGCATGACAGCTTGTCAACCAGCTGATACACCTGCTGAAGAAGGTTTGAAATTAAGTATTGAACCTAATCAAATTTCAATTGATAAAGGAAGATACCAGAGACTTGTGGGAAGGTTGATGTACCTAGCACACACAAGACAAAACCTTGCTTATGCTTTAAGTGTTGTAAGTCAATTTATGCATAATTCTGGAGAACAACATATGAATGCAGTTATGCGCATCTTAAGATATTTGAAATCTGCTCCAGTAAAGAGAATTTTGTTCACAAAATTTACAGATCCTCAAAGCATAAATGTATATACAGATGATGACTGGGTTAGAGCTATAAATGATAGACGGTCTACTTCAGGTTATTTTACTTTTGTGGGAGGAAATCTTGTTATATGGAGAAGTAAAAAACAAACTATTGTTGCACGTTCAAGTGTGGAGGCCGAATTCAGAGGAATGGCACTTGGAATTTGTGAACATTATGGCTAAAACTTCTCTTAATAGATTTGGTTATCCACTTAAGGTATCAATTCAACTATATTGTAACAATAAGACTTGCGTGTGACATTGCTTATAATCTGGTATAACACGATACAACTGTTCGATACAACATAATGATAATTATTTAAGATAACTTAGAGTGGTTAATGTGAAATTTAAGATATAAATATTATGTGTATCCATTATGTCCACCACCACTAACCACATTATTATATTATGAACACAAATCCCATGCACACATGACATTGCATAATTCATGACCAATTCATATCCACCCCTCAAAATATACAAATACGGAGTGTATATACTCTACACTATATATTGGTGTTTGGTGAAATCTACTTTGTAAGATCTTTCATCTACAAAAACTTTATACTTTTCTTTTACCTGCTTATCCGTTGGTTAAAAACATTGTCTTCCATAGTTTACTAGTTTGACTACTAAATGTTATTTAATAAAATTTCCTCTTGTTCTTGTATGATTTGATTTTTGATATGCTTGAAACCTAATGTGTGTCCTTTTTTTTTTAACATTATAATGAATAACCATGTGATATTATATTATATCAATGGAACAATGGATGTTGCAATTTCAGATAATGGTTGAGAATTATTTGAAATAGAACCTTGCATGTTAGGGTGCTTATATGTATGCTTATAGATAGTAGAAAAGTCTCTGGGGTTTCTCACATAGAATTTTGTTAGGCTTTTTGTCTGCTCAAATGTCAGACTTCTTACATGTTAGGCTTTTCATTGCTCAAATGTGAGTTACAAACATCAGTTTCAAAAGGAGTAAAGTGGATTCTTCTAAAGTATTAAAATGGAAAAACAAATGAAAGTTTATGATGTGGTAAAGGTAGTGAAAAGAAGCAATATAGAAAATGATGCCAAAAGGGTCCAAAGAATTACCAGTTTGGGCCTTATGCACCTGCAAGCTTGCCTGAAGTTTCTTCAAAGAATAATGTGAAACGTACAAATGATAAGGAAATTATTTTTTCCATGTATCTTCTTCAAAATTACAATCAAAGTATAATCCATTTCTTCAATATGCTATGATTGTTATCTGCTTTCATTATTGTATTAATATGCAACACAACCCCTCCATTTGAAATTGAATTTATTTTCTAATAAAGATCATTAGCAAGATTGGAATTTATAAGAAAAAATAGATCAATTAAATTTATTAAAAAAATTAGTAAGGGTGTATAAGAAAATTAATACCTGCCCAACTTTTTATTTTCGCTCTTCTTGACTTACCTCTTATATCTTGAGGTAGATGCTCCGCCCAGTAAAATGTATATTTTCCCTAAACTTTATATGCTTATAAGAATGCTTAATTTGGCCATCTTTTTCGAGGCTCCAACAGATTGACAAAAATAACATCTGATGAGAAAATTGGTTGGCTAATTATTTTGGGCTTTCTTTATGCTTAGAGACAAATTAGTTGAAAACAAACTGTTTGTTTTGGACAATGTAACTAGTTCTGTGCTTTCATCAGTTGTGTAACCTTTTTACCTCCAATAAAATTCTTTATACATTACATCATTTTATATTTTCTATCTTTTATTTGTTCAAATTTCTGCTAGATAATAGCAAACGATAAATTTGATTAGATTGAATAATATAGCATTTTTTTTTTATGCAACATATCTTTGCATTAGATTTAATAATTGCATGATTCTCACAAATTTAGTATAGATAAGATAAGACCACTTAAAAATTAATTTGAAAAAAATGTTTTTAAGTAGCTTTGGATGGAAATGAAGGTAATATTCTTGAATTAGCAAGCATCTTTTAGAATGAATACCATTTCTAATGATTATGAATCTTGTTGTTTGGTAAATACAGAGGAGGAAATCTTTAAAATAACGAAACGACCTATAGAAAATATTATATAGTTATTTTCTTATATGAAAAAGTGCATGGTATTTAAACTATAGACAAATAAAAGTAATTTAATGCTTTATGGTGGTCTGCGTCTTTGTTCTCTTCATTTGGCAAAATGCTTGTACATCATCAAACTTTTGAAAGTTCTTAACAAATATGGCTTGGATATAATTTTTTTTTTCTGCTTCCTTTCTTGTGACTATTTTTTTACCTCACCCCGTTGACTGCTATTTTCATTAAGTAAGTTCACCTTGGGATAGACACCAAACTATCGAGTTTGCTTATCTGAGACTTTATTCTAAAGCCTAAAAAGTGATATTCCTTTTGCTTAACTTTTAGGATGAAAGGAAATAGAAGAATGTTTTTATGGTTAGAGTTTAATACAATTTTTTGACAGCTTCGGGCCCTCAACTACTAGTACAAACTTTTAGGTAAAGTTGTAACTAAACACTGCTTAAACACTGCTTACACATATGTAATCAAGACTTTCGAAACTTTGCTTTGAATCTGTTGAAGTTATATGAATTCAAAAATAGTAATTGACTTGTCCTACTTGCCTTTATTTTTAGGTAGTGGTCACAGAAGTTTTTGAGTGGTGAAAAATTTTATGTCCAGTAGGTTGTTGACCAGAAAGTTGCCACTATTCAGCAAGAACTTTCTCTGAATCTCCAAGAAGCTCCTATTATTGGTGCAGATCGTGAATTTTTGCAAACATATAGAATCAATAGTAGTAATAAAATGGAAAGTATTCTAAAATGTCAAATCCAAGGGAATAATTAACTATTTATATTTTAAGAAATTGAATAACAAAAAAAATCAATTTTATAAAAAAATTAAAATTAAAAAAAAACTAAATTAAAATTAATGATGGCAGCGCATAAAATTATTCTCAAACTAATGTTAAAGACTAAAGGATCCCCTTCTAAAGATGATTAATCTGAATTTATGAATAATTTTGGTTATGAATGTTAATTAACTAAATAATTGTTCTAATTTTTTGTGAAATTATTAAGGTCATCGTACTTAGACTAAAAATAATTATTCATTGGTTTTTCAATTATTAAGTAAGTTCATTAAGTTCTTAGTTAATTTTCATATAATATCATAAATAATCATGATATATTTTTATTCTTAATTATCTATATTTGTTTTTCTAATGTACAGTTTATATTTATCTTGTCGGTTCTTGATATAAATTCTAAAATTATTTTATGATGGTCAATCATAGAAATATCAATAAAATCAAAGAAAATAAATTATAACATCAAGATTAAAAATTTATATTGAAATTAACCATTCAATAAAAATATAAAAATTAATTCTTAGTTATGTTACATTCCTTCATTTTAATTAGAGATTTAGCAATTCATAATTGAATTCAACATAATTAATTTAAATAAAGACATTTAAACCCTAAGAAAATTAAGATAAAATTGGATTGTTGAATTATTTGGTTGTTAATATTTCTGTTGCTGTTTTCTTCTGCCTCATTATCTCTCTTTGCTGTTAAAACCCTTAATTTGAAAAATATGTGCTTAGACCAATCTTACTCTACTTTTTAAGCTTCATTTCTACATTTTTTTCCTTTGCATATAAACGATTCCAAGAGAGTTTCCAAGACCTACCTCCAACTTAGGACCCAACTTGATTTTCTTTTTTGTCTACACAAGAAAGGCCTCGCATTTTACCCCCCACTTGGGATCCAACATAGCACTTATCTTCGGACCTATCTTAGAACCCAACATAGCACCCATCTTGACACTAATACTCATCTTAATGAATCCAGTGCCAAATTTGCTCTTACTTCCTGCACTGTTTTCTTCACTCTCTAACCTTTATATGGTGGTAAATCTGGCCCTCAACTTGTAATCGATCTTCTTCTGCAAAATGACTTGTTCATGTCCCAAAACTATTTGAAACCTTTTCAATTTCCCACGAACTTATACCTTTAACACCAATATTCATAATTAGCACAGGATTATTCCAATTAAACCCAAAAATAGGTCAAATTTCATAAAATTTATCAATAATAAGGGTTTGGAGCATAAGTCACATCGGTTCTTCCTTTGGAACCTTAGTTTTGAATATATAAAAGGACTTATTTTGGGTTGAAAGAGAAGCTTAGGCACTTGGGAATTGACTCGAAAGACTTAGAAATTTTGACAAAACACTTGGATTGCAATAGTTTCATCAAGGAAACATGAAGACTAGAGTGAAAAATTATCAAAATTTTCTTTCTTTCTCTTAGTTTATCTTTGATTTAATTGTTATAAAACCATGGAGATTGTTATGTATGATGTTGCTTTCATTGAAATCATGCTAGGCTAACTTTCTAGTTAGAGAATTGATGTAGTCTAATGCTTGGATGATGTTTTAAATGCTACATGGTTGTTGATGAATGTATTGATTTAAGTTTATTTGTTTTATTCAATACTTAATACCCTGAATTCATGTGCCATGATTTAGATTATTATAAATCTAAATATGCATTTAGGAGAGTGGATTTACATTGGATAGTGAATAATATAACTAGGTTTATCAATTTGTTGAAGACAATTGATATTTTGGAAACTTGTTAGAATGAATTTGAGCTTAATGCTTTTCTTGCTTAACTTGTAATAGGGATATTCAGGCTGGGTTTAGAAATAAAATCAACTCATCTTAAGAAAGAGGGTTAATGCATAAATTTTAAGTTTATAAACTCAATTCAATAGTAAAGTTAAAATAGTATTAAATGGAATCCGGTATAAATAAAATCAATTCTCTTGATTTTAATTCATTAGGTTTCAATTTTCTAGTTTGTAATGCTTCAAAATTTAATTTCCTTAATTGCAATAGTAGATTTTAAATTAGATTAATTTTAACCTTTATAATAGTTCTCTAGATAAAATGTAGATTTAGTTAATTTATAAGAATCGATAGAAGTTGACAATTTTTCCTGAAGGTTTGACAACCCTTCTCTCTCTATCTTACAGATATATTTTGCACATTGTGATTAGTGTGATGGGTGAGCATAGAGGTGGTCAAGAAAATCAAATTAGAAGAAGATGAGGAAGACAAGATACCATAAGGAGAACTTATCAAGGCATTGAAGCAGTACGAGTATGGATTAATGGTTTTTGTTAGTATTGTCAAGCATAATATACTAAGAACATATTAATAAATTTCAAATTAATCCATAGTATTTATAATCTAATACAACAAATCCCAAAATAAAATTAAAAAATGTCTCAAATTTTAAATGATACTAGTATAATTGCACTCAAAACAAAGAAGACTTATCCTCGCTTGCCTATTTTTACTCAATTGTGTGCAGTAAAAATGGCCGAATATGTGGATGAAACTCCAGCCACCATCACTATCAAAGAAGCTTTCTAAGAAATCATAAGTAGAATAGAAACAATGCTAGGCCAACTATTTCGAATAGTTAATCAACAAATTAGGGGATGAAATAAAGCACTTGCTTCCTTCCTTGCTCTAATCGAACCTACTCTATCCATCACAAAACCTCATCTAATAAGCCAAACACCACCTCGGTCAACATTTGTTTCTGTAGGAGACCCTCACACCACCTATTGAAAACTTTTGCTATGACAGTCAAAGATAAGGAGGGGAAGAAATTCAAGTCTAAACTATCCCTAAAGTCCATCCAAAGAGTTGAGAATTTTGACTTAGTAGACATAAACTCGCTATGTTTCTTCCTAAAGATCTAAATTCCACCTAAATTTAAGCCAAGGTTTACCAAATACAAGGGTAATCGGTGTCCAAGAGCTCATTAAGCCATGTACTGCTATAAAATGGCTCGGTACACTGATAATAAACCCCTCATGATGTACTTCTTTTAGGAGAGTTTGTCTAGTGTTACCGACATTTGATTGTCTACCTTACACAAAAATCAGATTAAGACATAGGATGATTTGACAACTGTTTTTCTTAAGCAATACACATTTAATACATTTTTGGCTTCAATTCGGGAAGATCTACTTAAGATGAGCATAAAATCAACTGTCCTTTAAAGAATGTGTACAAAGGTCATGTACAGTGACATCATAAATTCAACCTCCTTTAATGGATCATGAACTCACCACCTTCATCTATATCATGAAATATACTTATCATGACTGTCTATTAGTATATTCTACCTTTAACTTTTATGAAGTAGTAGTATTTAGTAAAAGGGTCGAGGATGCCATCAAAGTAGGTGAATTAATCGATATAAACATGTTGAAGAAAATGGTAGAGCAGTTGCAAAAACCCTTTTCTTGGAAAATGTTTAAAAAAAACAATAATCAAAACAAGGAGGAAGATTTGGGGCAATAAATACCTTGGTTCATAAAAGCCAACCTTCCTTCTCAACTTATCCAACACCATCGCCAACTTACAATTCAAGGAATAGCTTATTTCAACCAAAGAGACAACACGCATACTCTTTCTCATCCAAGACAAACCAGCCTCAGCCTCATCAGATTGTTTAAAACTCAAACTAGCCCCCTCAAGCACCTGTATATAACATTGCCTAATCAACTAGTATTCAGCCTAGACATGCCAAAAATCCCAAGCACTTCGACAAATTCCCTCTCACTTACACTGAAATGAACAGAC